>JAAFKN010000518.1:0-12338 GCA_011800035.1 Thermochaetoides dissita | reverse complement strand
CCCCCCCCGGGGGGCGGGACCGTTACTAATCGTGGCCCTGCCTTATAGATGGATACTGCCAAGGACGCATTCCGCCGATATTCCCCTGAGGCTCTTCTTCGCTGACAGCTGGCGCCAACGGCATGTGTCCCTAAGTGGCAGCACGTGAGAGAGGCATATCTTGGGAGAGTATCGACGCATCAAAACGCCGAACCACAACATGCAAAGGAGGGCTGTGAAAAGGAGCAGAAGACGGCATGATCCCCAAAGTTCTCCGGCTAAATCTAGAGCGACTTTGGCCAAAGATAACACGCCAGGCCGCCCTTCAGCTATTCTTGTGCTCCCGTCAGCGCCGTCTCCGAGGAGGTCTTTCGGGTGGGGGAGTCCGTGGCACGGTCCGGCCGCCGGCCGCCTGAGCGGGCGCCGTATACGAAGCGCATTCGAGCATCTTGCTTGCTTCTGACCATGCTGGGAAGATCTGCAAAGAGTCACCATCCAACAACCGAGGTCGTTTCACTCAGTTGCCCTTGTCGCCCTGGCCCAGTGCCAGTGCCAGTGCAGTCCCGGCTGTGCGGCCACAAAGAAGCCAACTTGACTCCAGCGATCCAACAGTTTCGGTGCTGAGCTGCTTGCTGCATCCTGCTAGGTCGGGGATGCTCGTGAACTCAGCGACTTGGTTCAGTTGCATTTGAATGAAAGAAATGAACGGGGCGGAAGTGAAGACACGGCGCTTCATGTGCTGCTGGCTGAGGTACCTGACATTTCTCCGAGTTGGAGGTGCCTGGCCGGGCAATTGCGCTAGCTTATCTGCCAGATTCCATGGCGTTTCCTGGCTTTTCCTGACATTTTCTGGCATATGCTTGCCCCAAGGGGGAACTGCCTGCCGGCGGCGCTGGGCGAGGTACACTGCAAGAGCTCTCCATGCGAGGACTCGCCTTCTCGCTTCCCCGTCTCTTCCCCTTGCCCCAGGAACCCGTCCACATTTCAACCGCCTGCCGCATCCGAGCATGGCCCATGGCCCAGGATGATCTAAGCTCAGGTTGCTTCCCACGCCTTCGGTCACCGAAAACCCGTCCCCACCAGGCTTACTCCGTCCATTTTTGGCTGATGCTGTCATGCCGATGAGTGTTACATGCTCTCAGTGTGTCCTCCGCGCTCTCCGGAAAGAAGGATCCATCATCCCATCTGTGACTGTGAGTGGGCAGGCGAGTTGTGAGTGGTGAGTAGTGAGCTGGCACCGTGGACCGCGCCTCTCGGCCCTCCTTCCAGCTTGCAGCCCGCAGCCTGCAGCTCGCAGTATCTGCCAGTCTGGTGTTGGCATCTTTGGCCGCAGACCCTTCTCCTTCCGTCCATGTACACACGCCCCCTTCGGCCCTGAACGATATTTATTCACATGGGATCCGGGTCTGCAGTTTGAACTTCCTCGTCTCACCCCCAGTTATCCCAAACGCAAACTTTCTTTTGCCCGCCACCACACACGCCAGGTTTCAGTCCATCATCATCATCTTCTTCTTCACCATCAACATCAACATTGATACACTTCAGTCCCAGAGATATCCCACAGAGCCCCGGCCTGTTGAACGCAAGAAGAGCAGTTGCACACGTCCTGTCGTCATTGTCGTTATCGTTGTCGGCCGTCTCTTCAACAAGACCTGGTCCTGCTATTTCTTACGGCATTTCCCCCTCTGCCCCAAGGTCTCTGCGGGTTAACGCCCCTCCAAGTCCTCGAGAAACTCGGCCGGGAACCAGCCTTCTCCGAAGATGGTTTCTACCATGGACGCGGATGCGGGTGCCCGTGCCCTGCAGTACCGGCTCTTCTATCTTGGGGACCAGTCCCTCGACATCCATGGCTTCATCACCGACTATCTGGGCCGTGGTTCCCGGGGCATCCTCGGCCGGGCCTTCTTGGATCAGGCTGCCCACGCCCTGATCAAGGAGGTCTCTCAGCTGCCCAAGGCCGAGCAGTCAAAAATCCCAGTCTTCAGATCCATCCAGCAGCTGAGCACTAGATATCGTGCCCAGCAGCAAAAGCACACTGGCATCGACGGCGCTCTGCTGTGTACTGCACAGATTGTGCACTATCTCGAGTATGTTGTTTGACACTTTCCAGGAACTGTGTGTTTCTCAGGGGCTCAAGCAGACTGACGCATGTTCACAGCCATGTTGAGAGGAACTTCGAGGACGTTCCCAGGCCTGATGGCCAGTCGCTCCTCGCTGCTATCTGCTCGGGTCTCTTTGCAGCCTGGGCCATCTCTGTTGCCCCGTCTCTGCCGGCGGTGGTGCCCATTGGTGTTCAAGCCGTTTTGTTGGCTTTCAGAACGGGCTTGTATGTCCACAAGCTCGCTACTCGCATGTTTCCGGCTTCGGAATCCCTAGACAAGTTCTGGACCTATGTCTTCCCGGGCCAAGAAGAGGAAGCGCTCACAGAGCGGCTTGCCGCGGCCCAAGACCAGCTCGTATGACTTTAACCCCTCTGTTCTGACACCCGTGATCACATTGCTGATGAAGCCTCTGCAGAACATTCCGGGAGCCAATCGTGCGTACATTAGTGCTGTGTCTGCGAACAGCATCGCCGTTTCTGGGCCTCCGTTCACGCTCAGGACGCTGTTCGACAAGGGTGTTTTGACGACTCACTCGACAGGCCTGCCCATCTATGGTCCCTACCATGCTCCTCATCTGCATCACGCCGCAGACATTAACAAGATTCTCCGTCTCGATGACCGCGAACTCAACGATGCCATGTACAAGGCGGCTCCGCGCATCCCCATTGTTTCCTGTGCAAGCGGGTCGGTGCAGCCTGAGAGAGATTGGAAGGACCTTGTTCGCTCCATCGCACGGCAGATTCTCAACGAGACATTGCGTTTTGATAAGGCCCTAGATGGCTGTGTCGAGTATGCCCGCAACTGTGGTCGCATCATCATCTTGCCGATCGGGCCCTACCAAAACACTAGCGGGCTTGAGGGCGTTCTCCGTGGACAGCTCAACGCGGAGGTCATTGTTCGCGACACGCGCTCTACCTTGCCGGTTCCGCCAAGTATGACTGGCGGCGATCCTCGTCCCATGGGGAAGTGCAAGCTTGCCATTGTCGGCATGGCTGGCCGGTTCCCCGACGCAGCCAGCTGCGAAAAGCTGTGGGAGCTTTTGGCGAAGGGTCTTGATGTTCACCGGGAGGTTCCTCCGGACCGCTTCAATTGGAGGACACACGTCGACGAGAGCGGCAAGGGCATCAACAAGAGCCACACGAAGTACGGTTGCTGGATTGAAGAGCCGGGTCTTTTCGACAACCGCTTCTTTAACATGTCTCCTCGCGAGGCGAACGTGACGGATCCAATGCAACGGATGGCGCTTTCTACTGCCTATCACGCCCTCGAGATGTCTGGCTACACGCCCAACAGGACTCCGTCTACCCGGCTCGACCGGATTGGCACATTCTATGGCCAAACTTCCGACGACTGGCGTGAGATCAATGCCGCGCAGGATATCGACACGTACTTCATCACGGGCGGTGTGCGCGCGTTCGGCCCCGGCCGCATCAACTACCTCTTTGGCTTCAGCGGTCCCAGTCTTAACATCGACACGGCCTGCTCATCCAGTGCGGCCGCCATGCAGGTGGCCTGCACTGCGCTGTGGGCTCGGGACTGCGACACGGCCATCGTCGGCGGCCTGTCGTGCATGACGAACCCGGACATCTTCTCAGGTCTCAGCAAGGGACAGTTCTTGTCCAAGAAGGGCCCCTGCTCCACGTTTGACAACACTGCTGATGGCTACTGCCGTGGTGACGGCTGCGCTTCGGTTGTCGTCAAGCGTCTGGAGGACGCTATTGCCGACAACGACAGGATTCTCGCCGTCATTCTCGGCACTGCCACGAACCACTCGGCCGATGCCGTCTCCATCACTCACCCGCACGGCCCGACACAGGCGATTCTTTCTAGTTCCATCCTGGAGGAGGCTGGCGTCGACCCCCATGACGTTGACTACGTTGAAATGCACGGCACTGGCACACAGGCCGGCGACAACACGGAGATGCGCTCTGTGACAGACGTGTTTGCTCCCGCTGATCGCAAGCGCCCCGCTGATAGGCCGCTCTTCCTCGGTACTGTCAAGGCTAACGTCGGCCACGGCGAAGCTGCTTCGGGTGTGACTGCCCTTATCAAGGTCCTGCTCATGCTCAAGTACAACCAAATCCCGCCTCACGTTGGCATCAAGCAGGGCTCCAAGATGAATGTCAACTTCCCAAAGGACCTACCCGAGCGGAATGTCAACATCGCCTTCCATCTGACTCCGTTCAAGCGGAGGGACGGCAGGCCGAGACGAGTTTTTATCAACAACTTCAGTGCTGCCGGCGGCAACACAGGTCTCTTGCTTGAGGATCCTCCCGTGTTGAAGCCTGACCAAGCGGATCCTCGCGGTTGGCATGTCGTCACTGTGACGGCCAAGTCCAAGCTGTCGTTGATCAAGAACGTGGAGAACCTCGTCGACTGGATTGACAAGAACCCCAACACACCCCTGTCATACCTTGCTTACACCACGACGGCCAGGAGGATCCAACATTACTGGCGCCTGAGTGTGACGGGCCACGATCTCAGGTCGGTGCGCAATGCCCTCCTGGAGAAGACCAAGCAAGAGATCTCGCCCATCCCGAACAAGGAGCCTCCCGTTGGTTTCTTGTTCACGGGCCAAGGCTGCCACTATCTCAAGCTGGGCAAGTCGTTTTACAAACACTACTCGGTATTCAGGAACGCCATCGACGAGTTCAGCGCTCTCGCGCGTGCCCACGGCTTCCCGTCCTTCATGCCTTTGATTGAGGGTGTGATCGAGGACCCGTCAGAGGAGGGAGACACCGAGGACGAGCAGGACCCGAACGACAAATCCAAGGACCAAAGGGAGCAGGCCAAGCTTAAGAAATTGTCGCCTGTCATTCTGCAGCTCGGTCAGACCGCTATCCAGATGGCTCTCGCTCGCCTCTGGGCGTCGTGGGGCGTCAAGCCTTCGGTGGTTTTGGGCCACAGCCTTGGCGAGTACGCTGCCCTGGAGGTCGCCGGTGTGCTCTCGGCCAGCGACGCACTCTACCTCGTTGGGTCCCGCGCCCAGCTCTTGGTCAAGAAGTGCGAGGCCCACAGTGAGAACATGATCGCTGTCTCGGGCGGTGTTCAGAGTGTCATCGATGCGCTCGGGAGAGGACGCGCACCACCTAATGTCGCCTGCATCAACAGCCATCAGGAGACCGTTTTGACTGCTCCTGCTAGCGAGGCGGACGACATGATGACCGTCCTGACCGCTGCTGGCTTCCGGTGCACCAAGCTCCGGGTCCCCTATGCCTACCACTCTCCTCAGGTCGAGCCCATCCTGAACGACTTCAAGACGCTTGCCAGCGGTGTCACGTTCCACCATCCCAAGATCCCAGTGATCTCGCCGCTGCTTTCCAACTTCGCCAACCTCGACTCGTTCAATCCCAGCTATCTGGCGGGCCATGCTCGTGAACCTGTCAACTTCCTTGGTGCTCTCACCGCGGCCCAGCAGTCTGGCCGACTCAACAAAGACACCGTGTGGATTGAGATTGGCCCTCATCCCATCTGCGCCAACTGGGTCAGGGCCATCCTTGGTCGCAACACAGTTGCTGTTCCGTCGTTGCGCCGCAAGGAGCAGGCCTACAAGACGCTCAGCAACACGCTTAGCCAGCTGCATGCTGCAGGCATCAACGTCGATTTCAACGAGGTCCATCGCGACTTCAGCCATGCCAACGTCCTGCTGGACCTGCCCAGCTATGCCTTCGACGAGAAGCGCTTCTGGATCCAGTACGAAGGTGACTGGTGCTTGCCCAAGGGTCGTCTCACGGCTGCTCTGATGGGAGCCAACAACTCGTCGTCGGAGCCGCCCAAGCCCAAGCTGTCAACAACCACTGTTCACAGGATTGTCCGCGAAGAGATCAAGGACGATGTGGCCGTTGTCGATATCGAGGCAGATCTGTGCCAGCCTCAGCTGCGCAACGTCGTTTCGGGCCATCTTGTCAACGGCGCCCCGTTGTGCCCGTCCTCCTTGTACGGTGACATGGCCATGACTGTATGCGACTATGCATACAAGCTGCTGCGTTCTGACACCAAGAAGATTGGCTGCAATGTCTGCAACATGCAAGTGCCGAAGCCGCTGATCTTCGACGACAAGGCCAAGAGTCAGATCCTGCGGCTCACTGTCACGGCCAACGCGAAGGCCGGGTGTGCCGATCTCGTCTTCCACACCGGCGAAGGCAACAAGCGGACCGACCACGCGATGTGCAGGGTCGAGTACAATGATGTCGAGGACTGGCAAGCTGAGTTCGATCGCGTCTCGTACCTGGTCAAGACGCGCATCGACACGCTGATGGAGGCTGAGAAGCGCGGTGAGGCGTCGAAGATTGGTCGCGGCCTGGCGTACAAGCTGTTCGCTGCTCTGGTTGATTACCAGCAACGCTACCGCGGCATGGAGGAGGTCATTCTGGACAGCAGGACGTGCGAGGCCACGGCCCGTGTCCGCTTCCAGACCAGCCCCGAAGACGGCACCTTCTTCTTCAGCCCCTACTGGATCGACAGTCTCTGCCACATCTCGGGCTTCATCATCAACGGTACCGATGCGGTTGACTCGCGGGAGACGGTGTACATCTCGCACGCGTGGGGCACCATGAGATTCTCTGAGATCCCGCAGGCGACCAAGACATACCGCTCGTACATCCGCATGCAAGAGGTCCGGGGCACCAAGATGATGGCGGGCGATGCCTACATCTTCGACGGCGACAAGCTCATTGGCATCGTGGGCAGCGTCAAGTTTCAGGCCATCCCGCGCAGAGTGCTCAACATGATGCTTCCTCCGCGCGGTGTCGCCGCTACTGCCGGCGCCCCTGCACGTCCTACCCCGGCCGCTGCCCCGGCTCCTGCAGCAGCTGCTCCATCGTCACCGGCAAAGAAGTCCAGCACAAAGGACAAGAAGAAGGCGATGAAGACAGTGACGCCCTCGAATATCAGTCAGGTTGACAAGAAGCTGACGGGAGTCGTCTCTGCGGTCATGGAGATCCTTGCCACGGAGATTGGCTGCAGCATGGACGAACTGAATGACAACATTGCCTTCAACGACCTGGGCGTCGACTCGCTGATGACGCTGACCGTGAACGGCCGGATCCGTGAGGAACTCGACATTGACATCTCGGCCAATGCATTCCTCGACTATCCGACCGTCGGCGAGTTGAAGGGCTACCTGGCCAAGTTTGAGAAGCAGCCGGGTCCTGATAGCGTCTCGTCCCGCCACTCGGAGGTCACGTCTGAGGATGAAGAGTCGGCAGGCATTGGGTCGGTCTCCGACATCACCACTCCTAGCGAGGGCGATGAAAGCGACGTCGAGTCTGACAACGATGAGTCGGCAGGCGACAAGCAGGGTCTGCGGCAAATCATTCGCGATACTATCGCGACTGAGATGGCCACAGACATTGAGGAGGTTGCCGCAGCCCCCGATCTGGCCAATCTTGGCATGGACTCGCTGATGAGCCTGACGATCCTGGGTGTCCTCCGTGAGAAGACAGGCCTCGACATTCCTTCAGATCTCTTTGCCCGTCACACGACACTCGCGGAGGTGGAGAAGGCCTTGGGCGTGACCGACGAACCGCCCAAGAAGAAGCGTGCTGCTCCATCCTCGTCGTCTGCTCCCAAGAAGCAGGGCAAGGCTCCGGCACAGCCGCCAGCTGCGGCGCCTGCCCCTCAGAAGGCGCCCAAGCAGCACCCAAGGATCGGAATTGAGGAGCCAGCTCCGCCCAAGGACCCTCGTCCGACCACCATCGTTGACCACTACCCGCACCGCAAGGCCAAGTCCGTGCTCCTTGCCGGCACGCCGTCGGCCTCCAAGAACCTGTTCATGATCCCCGACGGCAGCGGCTCTGCAACGTCGTACACCGAGATTGCTCATATTGGCGGCAACTGGAAGGTCTGGGGTCTGTTCTCGCCCTTCATGACCACGCCCGAGGAGTACAAGTGTGGTGTCTACGGCATGGCGGCCAAGTTCATTGAGGAGATCAAGAGGAAGCAGCCCACGGGCCCGTATTCTGTCGCTGGATGGAGCGCCGGCGGCATCATTGCGTACGAGATTGTCTACCAACTTACGCAAGCCGGGGACACGGTGGAGAACCTCATCCTCATCGACGCTCCTTCGCCCAACACGATCGAGCCGCTGCCACAAGGCCTGCACGCCTGGTTCGCGTCGATTGGTCTGCTCGGCGAAGGCGACGACGACAACAAGAGGATCCCCGAGTGGTTGCTCCCTCACTTCGCAGCGTCAGTGTCAGCGCTCAGCAACTACAGCGCAGAGCCGATCCCCAAGGACAAGTGCCCCAAGGTTTTTGCGATCTGGTGCGAGGACGGCGTGTGCCATCTACCGACGGACCCGCGGCCCGAGCCGTACCCCAAGGGCCATGCCCTTTTCCTGCTTGACAACCGCACCGACTTTGGGCCGAACCGGTGGGACGAGTTTCTTGATATCAGCAAGATGACCTTCCGGCACATGCCTGGCAACCACTTCACTATGATGCATGGCGTTCTTGTAAGTTTGCTGGCCTCTCCTTGGGTAAAGAGAGAGCAGTGCTAACATAACACCAGGCCCAACAGCTCAATGGCTTCATGAAGGAGGCGCTTTTGTGATCAGCTCGTAATCTTGATACAGGTGGGAACTTTGGAGAGTCTGGGAACTTTTCTTTCTGGTGTTACCAGGGATACAAGGTGGCGGGGGACATCTATGGAGATCAGATTATGTTTGTCGTGTTATGAGCATGGTTTCGGTGAGAAGACTTAATAGTTCTGGTATGGGTATGTCGGTATTTTCAGCGGCTTGGGAGACGATCCCACAGCGTTTGTGGTGGTTTGGGGTGTTGTTGTGTTGTTTCATAGTGTCTGTGGTTGTACTTGGTTGTGTTTGTGCTTGTATGTTCTTTTGCTGGATCCTCGTCTGGGACGGCTCTGTACTAGGGAATAGACTGTGCGCTGCTTACCCATGTTTCCTCTGAGAGGCGATATGACGTGCCAATAATGCTCCATTGGTCGCCAGAGTCCCATAAACCCTAAAGTCAGGATGAGAGGATGACTACGGAAGTTTTATGGTAACGATGATGGAAGAGAGCAGGTGGACAGCTGACAAGGTGAAGCCATGAAACAGAGTTTCAGAGCATCAAGCCTGGAACACAAGTTGTAGACCAAAGAGTTGAAGAAAACTTGTCCGGGACATCTCAACTGAAACAGAGCATATATAGTAAGTCATGATTCCGAAAGGAATAAGAATCATCACATATAAAACAGGCCATTGAATCAAAAAATCGTAGTAAGCTAAACTAAGAATCCTCGAGAAAAGTCCAACAAGACTACACCTGCAGAGCAGTATCCTCCCTCGCGGCATGCGACCCCTTCTTCCAGCCCTTCATGGGATCCTTCTTCTCCTCAACTGCCTTCTCCTCACCGACCGGGCCCCAAGCACCACCGCCCGGCGTATTAATAATAATCCTATCACCGGGCTGCATCTGGGCAGTGTTCTTCCCGCCCATGTTGATAATCCTCTCTTCCCACTCGATGCCATCCTCTTCGTCAGTCTCAGTGGCCTGGTTCTCCTGCTCGCGGAGTAGCCTCCTCAGTCTGGCCTCCCAGCTCTCCTTCCTGACTTTACGCACCCACAGGTTCAAACCGCATTGTCCTGGCTCACCGCCTTCCATGCCATATGGTCTGTAGACACGGCGCTCGCTGAGGATGGAGACCTGCACGGGAACACGGAACTCGATGTCTCTGATGACGCCGTCGCCGCCGCGGTGCTTGCCTCTTCCTCCGGACCCGCGACGGATGGAGAATTCACGCAGGATAACGGGGTACCGGCGCTCGAAGATCTCGGCGTCCGTGATTCGGGTGTTGGTCATGTGCGTGTGCACGCCGTCACAGCCTTCCCATGTTGGCCCGGCACCGGACCCGCCGGCGATGGTCTCGTAGTACCCGAATCCGGGTACGGCTTTTTGCCCGGAGACGTTGCCACCGAAACCGAAGGTGAGGTTATTGCAATCGCCCTGGGAGGCGGCGCAGGCCCGGAAGGCGCGGAAAATCACATCTGTGATGCGCTGCGAGGTGAGGACGTTGCCTCCTACCACGGCAGCGTTGTCTGACGGGCTCAGGAGAGAGGCTGGGGGGATCTTGACCGTGATAGGGGCCAGGCAGCCCTGGTTGAGCGGAATGTCGGAGGAGATCATGCAGCGCAGGCAGTAGATGATGGCGGAGTAGGAGATGGCCTGTGGCGCGTTGATGTTGCCGTAGACTTCGGGGCCTGTGCCGGTGAAGTCGAAGACGGCTTCGCCCTTGGCTGGGTCGATGGAAATGGAGAGGCGGATCGGGGAGCCGTCGTCCATGAAGTCTTCGGCGGTGAGGGTCTGGTTGGGGTAGCGCGCTGCGACGTCCTTGAGGAGAGCGCGGACCTGGAGCTCGGCGTTCTTTTGGATTGCGCGCATGTAGAAGTGAACGGTTTCCTCGCCGTACTCGGCGATCAGGCCTGCGATGAGGGAGATACCGCGCTGATTGGCTGAGACTTGGGCACGGAGGTCGTTGATGTTGTCTGCTAGACAGCGAGAACCGGAGCAGCCGGGATACTTGGCTGGCTCGTCGTAGAAAAGCTGGACGACTCTTGCCTCGTCAAACTTGCCCTCGCTGACCAGCTTCTCACTTCTAATCGCGGCGCCCTCGTGATGCAGTTCCCTCGAATGAGGGGGCATACTACCAGCGGTAATACCTCCAATATCAGCGTGGTGCGCCCTGCTGGCAGCATAGAACAGAATCCTCTCCCCCTTCTCGTCGAACGCCGGTGTGATAACCGTCACATCTGGCAAATGAGTCCCTCCATACGAAGGGTGATTCGACACGATGACATCCCCATTCTTGAGCCTGCCCCTCCAAATCTCAGCCTGGCGGCGTACGCAGGTCGACATGGAGCCCAGATGGACAGGGAGATGGGGGGCGTTGGCGACGAGGCCGCCGTCAGCGTCAAAGATGGCACAGGAGAAGTCGAGCCGCTCTTTGACGTTGGTTGAGACGCTAGTCTTTTGCAAGGCACGGCCCATTTGCTCGGCGATGGCCATGAAGCGGTGACCGAAGATGGAGAGCATGATGGGGTCGACCGTGGTGGTGAGGGATCTGGAAGTGTTAGTTGGTGGTCAGGGGTGAGCGGCAGGGTAGACTGAATGGGGGAAGATGGAAGAAAACACGGGACGGCTTACCTCTCCTTTTCACTCTCTCCGACATCAATCACCACATGCGTTTCAAGCACTAGTGCAGTAGCCGCTGGCGTCACGACAATAGTCTGGGTGCCATCAGCCAGCATGGCTGGGCCTTTGATGACATCGCCAACGGCCAGATCGCCCAACCGATACACGGGCGTCTCGTGTCTGCCACCCTCAAAGTACACACTCTTGACAGAGTGCCTCTTCTCAGCGGTAACAGGCTTCCGAGCAACAGTCTTGAGCTGCTCATCAACACTCTTATCCTCATACCTAAAGCTGCGACCAATACCGCGTACACGGACATCATCCACAATGATGTCACGCTCGTCGAGGGTGAAACCGAACTCGTAGCGGTGCTGCTTGACGAAAGCGGCTCCGAAGTCCCATTCAGCGACATCGCTCTCGCCGGTTGGCTTGATTACCATCAGCGCTGACTCGGTGCCTCGGTAGCGCATGTTGAGGTACTCCTCGAAGACGATGTCCTCGTCGTTGAAGCCCTGTTCCTTGAGCGCCTGCTTTGATCTCTCCTTGAGGGATGCCATCTTCGTCTTCAGCCCCCCAACGACGTCCTTCTTGCTAAAGTCCCAGACTGCGCTCTCAGGCTCCTGACGCTCGTCGACCACATCGGCCAGCATCATGCCGTATGCGCTAAGGACAGACGAGTATCGGTGCACCAGGATCTGTCTGATACCGAGAGCTTCAGCAATCGCTACCGCGTGCTGTCCTCCGGCACCACCAAACGTGGCCAGACGGTGCTTCGCCGTGTCATGGCCCTTCGCCTCAGTAATACTTCGAATCGGCCTGGTCATGGCCTCATTGGCAACAGTCAGAAACCCATACGCAACCTCATCCACGCTCATCTCTTTCCCAGTCTCGTTCTTGATCTGCTCCGCCAACTTGGCAATAACCTGCCTACTAGCCTCGACATCCAGTGGCTGGTCCTCATTCGGCCCGAAGATCTTGGGGAAAAACTCGGGCAACAACCTCCCCAGCACCAAGTTCGCATCTGTGACAGTAGCAGGACCACCCTTCCTGTAACACGCCGGCCCAGGATGAGCACCCGCTGACTCGGGCCCGACGACGAACAACCCATTCCGGAAGAACA
>JAAFKN010000517.1:0-12358 GCA_011800035.1 Thermochaetoides dissita | reverse complement strand
GAGCGACCAGGCTTGCACAGGGGATAGGGATTGACACGCGGAGGTATGTCGAGGGGTTGTTGATGAGTTTGGGGCGGTGAGAGTGGCATGATATCGAATGGATTTCAAGCAAGATTGTTGTACGCAGGAGGTGTTTTTCGGGGTTCCGAGAGACAGCCGTTTGTTTAACGGACATCTGTTGGCAGGAGACTGTTCCTTAGTGGTCAAGACCTCAGGGTGGTACAGTCCTCAGTACTTAAGGATGTGAACTACATTGGTAGAAGCTGTAGTTATGGTTTCGTAGATTCGTTATGATGGTTTTGTTGTGGGATCGGATGGGTAAGGGGTAGGGATACCTGGTGGGAACTCTTGTTCATGACTCGCCCCTGAGAGACCAGAGCTCGAGATCATGCTATAGTAGTACGATGGGTGCCCTCACACTATTCGCCAGAATACGTATCCTCTTCTTGAGACACCCTACTGGCGATGTCGATCAATAACAGCTTCAAACTCTATACGATATGCGTCCATAAACAGCGTCATGTGTGGCTGGAACTCATAGCCGCTCTAGTTCATCATGAACTCAAAGAATGGAAATTTCGAAATTTTTTTCATCAATTGCTGAATTGGTATTAAATATGTACAACGAAGCGAAGCATAGTCTATCCAGTTGGCTGTTTATGACATCTTGTGTGTGCCAGTCCCACTCCAACTTGGAGCAGGCGCCAGATGCAAGGCAGGCAACTTGTCTTTTTCCTTTGAACCGTTTCAAAAACTTTGAACACGTTTTTTGCTCCGCCCTCTCTTTCTTTCCAAAAAAAGCAAACAAGCAGGGGGGTATATGAAGAAAAACTCCCATCCCGAGTGTTTTTTTTCTCGGCAATGGGCCAGATGGAAGAAATCAAATGCGATGCTGCAGCGTCATGTCGTTGCAAACGTAAGAAAGTGCGGTCCAGATCGATCTAGATCGGCCAGAGATCTTGACATCCAGTCCGCGGCCCCAAAGACGCGTCCCAATGCGCGCCTTTCCTTAACCCCAATTGTCACTCAGTTGAACCACCACTCAACCACCCTACGGCCATCAGTCAGAGACCCGAAGAGGTCAATGAACATCTTCTCAGTGCCATCCAGATCGTAGCGCGCGCAGCTCGGGCACTTGTCGCGAACCTGGGCCGTAATGGTCTTGCCGTTGGCGCGCACGCTGATGGTTTTGCCGCAGTATGGGTTGCCGTTGGATTGAGAGCCCATGAGCTCGGCCGAGATCGCAACGATGTTGTCGGTGTGGTCCTTGCCCGTGTCGTCCCAGCCGCAGGAGCCAAGACCAACCTGGAAGTAGGTCAGATCGCCAGAGACGGCACCGCTGCCACCGGAGCCAGAGTCAGACCCGCCGCCGGTGCTTCCGCTGTCGCTGGACTGAGGAGGAGGAGTCTGGGGCTCGGGAGTGGGAGCGACAACAACGGTGGTAGTCGGAGCAGGCGCAAGAGTCGGAACCTCGGGGCTGAAATGGTGTTAGCAAAGTCTTCCACACGCCAGTATCAGCAGGGGAACCTACGTCTCAACAACTAGGGGCGGAGCAACAACAGTCGTCGGCTCAGGCACTGGAGGAGGAGGAGGAACTTCAGTGGAGCTAGGAGCTGGCAGGACCTTGGGGGACTTGCTCGACGACTGCTCAGCGAAACGGCCGGGGCTGGGGCTGGGGGTATCGGTCGCGACGACTGAAGAAATCGAGGTGGTCGGCGCAGCTGTCGAGCTGGGCATGATCATTTCGGTGGTGCTGTCGTCAACGATAGCAGTTACAGTCTCGTAGACAGTAGTGGTGACCCAGTGGGTAACGATGGCGCGCTTGTTGTGAAGATGGCCGTGGCCGTGTTGGCTGCGACGGTGGTGGTGACCGTGCGGCTGGGCAGCGGCCAGAGAGGCCAGAACGGCGAGGAGAGCGGTCGACTTCATTGTAACGGTAGTTGTTTTGTTTTGATTTCGGTGATCCGTAGATCTATGTCGCTGAATCCAGGCAGCGAGTCGTGTAAGCCGGTCCGAAGGAAGGACGAGGTTCTATAGGTAGCTAACGTGTGCCGTGTCGCTGTAAAGGCCGGTGATGTAATCCGTAAAGGAAAGGCCTGCTCACTGAGCAAGTAACGAAAGGAATGGATGCGATTTGGCGATAGTCGCGATAGTGTTGTTGGAGGGAGAGGAGAGAGCGAGAAAGAACAAAAGAGAAAACAGCCAACAGCAGAGACCTGGAAACAAGAGAAAAAGAAGGATTGGGAAGCAACAAGAGACGATGGTTTTTTATTACGGCATCAGGTTTGGCTGAGCAGCAGGGGATGCAATGGGCCCAACGGCACGAGAGCCGGGGGCCGGGGGATGCCAGGAACAGGGCAAACGCTCAGCTGGGCCGGGTCGAAGACCCAGTGGGAGCTCAGCCCAGGGACTGGCGGGGAATCCAGAACTTCCAGGGAAGGGCACAGCCCCAGCTCATCTTACCACCGCGCATGGGGCGGTACGCGTGGCCGAAGCTGCGCTGTTATAGAAACCTCACTCTTACGTGGATGAACACTGTTATTGAGGAGGTAACCCATAACAGCCTTGGCGCCCCATCAAGTCTCGCCGCCCAAGCCGAGATGAGCGGGACGACGGTGAGTCCATTCCCCGTCGCAAAAATGGCTCCCGCCAGGCGCCAGTCGGGTGTTCCTTACAGGCCGCTGCTCCTCCCAGCTGCAAGGCACAGTGGCCCAGCGAACCCGCGCAAACCCCCGTGCCCCTGCCCAGGATCCCAGGGCACGCAACGCTGGAAGGAGCCCCCGAAGCAACTGCCATCCGAAGCGGAAAACTTCGCGACCAATCACGCCCCGCCCAGCCCTGCCTTGGAGAAACACCAGAAACATGTTGTCGATCAATCTCCACCTGGCACCTGGCAGCCCCGACAGAAAGTTTGCGAAGATGCAGTCCATGCATGCGCGAAAAGCAAGCGGCCCAGAAACTGTCATCCACGTCTACTGCGTCGGCGTGAGAAAATGTGAGAGAGCGGCGGCGTAAACCGGGACGCAACAGCAAGCGAGACAGAGTGGCGGCCTGGTGGAGGCTAGGTGTAAGAAATTTTCATTTTTCACAGGGCCCTGACGATCGACCACTTCAAAACCTTGCAGTTTGGAGAAGCAAGGAGAGCATAGTGTTTCTTTTCTCCTTCTGATTCTAGCGATTCCAGCCATCCGCCGTCATCATCTGCCGGCCGGGGGCTAGCACGGCACGGTTGAGAGATGCCTCTTCTGGCTAAATCCTCCCATAGGCCAATCAGAAATATAACACAACCACATCTCCTTCATCTCAGGAACAGCATCTGACTGGCGATGTGGTTGGCTTCTTCCCCGTGTCTGGGCCTGATCTCTTCCTCCAATCGAGCAATTTGGACCTCCATTGCACCGTTACACGTCCACCGCCCGTCTCGACGGTCTGATGTTGTCAAAACTGATGCTGTTGATGCCTTGGTGGGACGCAGGGCTGGTGCCTGCATGAGCTTGGGGGCCTAGGACTCTGCGAGCCGGGCGGTCGGCAACCCTCGGTGCGTCGGGCAACACACATGTTCGCTGCCCACTTCCTTCGGCGATCCGTACGGCAGTTCTTCATGTGGAGATGCTGCAAGGCCATCATGCCTCCCGTCATTGCCCCCAACCTCGAACAATTCTGTCCACACCACTCTCACCAATGCTAGCTTGTGGCTCGGCCAGGCACACACTCTCACTGGACATGCAAGGAACAAGTCTTCGCAGCTTAGTGATGATAGCGCATTAGTCATGAAGATGATGAAGACGACGACCCTGAATCCTTCCGCGTAAACGTGTACAAAAACAGATTGTCTCTGCTAAACACGGGCCGGTCCTCGTCCTCGATTTCAGTCACGGTGAACGCTTTCCTTGCGTTCTTGAGGAACTGCATGTCAGCCCGCCGGCGCTTCTTGAAACAGAAATACACCGTCGCCTTGGGCTCCAGCTCCAACAGGTCCTTGAGTGTCTGCATGAGCAGTGGAAATGCTGCTTCGAGATAGACGCAATCGGCTGCGAGGATCACATCCGGCTTGAAATCAACCACCTCTTGCGAGAGCGGCTCGCCCCTGTATGTCGGGAACTGTGCGTTAGAAAGAATGGTACCTGATTGGAGATGCTCCTCTTCGAGTTCTCGGGCCCACACGGGGTACGACAGTTGGCGAAAAGTGTCCGATGACTGTGCCATGCTGCTGCTGTGGCACAGCCGGTCGACGAGTCGGAGACGAGAAGGGGGTTCGGAGGATGAGGGATGAAGCACTCACCAGTTCAGGATCCGAGCCCTCACTCGGCCGTCAAGCCTATTCAGAGAGATGTTGTGCTTCATCAGGGGTTCCATCTCCACCACATCGGTGATGTACAGCGGGTGCTCGAGGTTCTTGCAACCCTTTGCCACTGTCAACCCAACCACTCCTCCGCCGGCGCCGAGCTCGAGTCTAGATCTTTCATCAGCACTTGTCCCCCATCCACAGTAAATTCGTATATACTGTGATATCCCAGGTATAAGTCGAGAAGCTAGGGCAAATGAGACACCCACATTCGCGCGTTTTGCAGCTTCTCTCTGTGATACCGCAGCATGTGCTTGGCCAGCACCATGCCGGCCGGCCAGAGCTGCCCGCCGCAGCCCGACCGTAGGTCCTCATGAAGCTTGAGAGGCTCTCCGAGTAAGCCGGAGAAATCAACCTCTGTCGTGCCGGCTGCTTTGTACTCGGGCAGCGGGACAATGTCCTCGTCGAAGCCGAGCGGGGAGAACTCGGGGGATGGCGTTTGCTGGCTTTCAGTCATGTCTCTCTGTCTTGTGTGAAGAATTTTTAGGTAGAGAGCCGTTGCGAGACTCAAGTGAGGTTGAGATATCTGGTGGAGTTGTTTGTTTCGTCGTTGTCGTTTCAACGAGCTGTCTCTCGGAAATTTTTGGGCGATCGAGGTTCCTTCGGCCTTCGGCCCGCTGTGGGTCGATCCCGCGATCGGCCCTCCACCACCCCTCCTCAGTAATGCCGATACGGTTGAGTTTCAAAATAATAAAACCAGTAATTACATATGCTATGCACCAAATGTAGGAGACGTCGGAGAGAGTAGATATGTCAAGAATAGTAGATATGTCAAGAATCTAAGATGGTAGAAAAATGAGACGAAAGTTGAAGCTCGAGTGTTCTCCGCAAACGACATTCATAAACCCCACTCTACCAAGACCCCTACATCAGACAGCATCGTCATCGTCAGTGCCGTGAGCGGGATGGACAGAAAACAATGGAATTGTTGAGATAAAGAGCGTTATTTTCAGGTATTGAAGGTCTGTCCATCAAGATATAATTGCACTTCTGTTCCCAAGGCCACCTCCTTACGAGAAGTTTGGCCCTCCCTCGACAGCAGCGCATCCACGCGCTGGAATGTTCCTTGATCTCACCAACGCCTTCCAATTGCATAGCAAAGGCTCAATTTGCAAAGGCTGGCAACAGCATTCTCTACTTCTCGTTTACTTTGGGTTTTCCGGAGATCAGGGCGAGGGGTACACGACTGAACGCGCTCTCCTTCATGACAGTCGCCGCGCAGGGCGCGACTCCTGAAGATGATCATTGCCAGTTACTTTATCAAAGATCCCTCCTGATGAGATGGCTCCCTCCTTCTCCTTGGCCTTAACGTCTTCTCACTCCTCCTATGTCCATGTGCTCGAATTACTACTCCTGACAACGGGGCCGACTGCTTGTCCCTCCGGTTGCTCGGCCAAACCAATCTTTCTCCTTCATTTTCTCCCCAACGACGTTCACTTCCTCTTCGCCGAGCACATACTCTCTCGCAAAGCGTCCAAATGGCTCTCCATTGACAGCTCTCCGAGACGGTTGTATGGCAACCCAAAGCAAAATGACATCGGTCCTAGTTGGGTGACAGGCGTGCCACTTGAACTCGTGGCTACTGATGCTGAGGGTTCGACGATATCCCCTGCAATGCTCGTCATAAGCAGGTGTGGAAATTCTCGCGTCGAGATCCCTCTCGCAAAGCAGCTCCCCAAATCTGGGACTTTCTCCGCATCGAGGTCCATCCTTTCTCCCCCCGACACTCCCTTTTCTTTACTTTCGACCAAGACACTTTCTCTCATCCGAAGGATGTACCTGTTTATCGCTATGCTACCATGGCCGACGGGTCACCTCTTCGGGCATGGTTGTCCTTTGACGCAAAAACCCTTACATTTGAAGGGAAGACCCCGCTGTCGGATGCTCTTGTCCAACCGCCGCCACAGGAGTTCAGTTTCCGGTTGACGGCTAGTGATGTTGAGGGGTTTGCTGGGGTCGAGGTGGTGTTTGACATTGCTGTGGGGAGCCACCATCTGGTTGCGGTCAACACGACTGTTTCTTTATTTGCGATTCCTGAAAAGGAGATCAGGTACACTGGGTTGAGGGAAAAGGTCAAGGTTGACAAGGGTTCGGTTGTGCCTCGGAAGACAGTATGTTTGGTCAGGACAGAGGGGATGCCAAACTTGCTGACAATTAACAACAGCACGTGGGATATCAAGGGGACACCACCGACAGGGGCCAGGTCAACTGGATTTCTTGTCTCCATGAAGGACACATATGCTGGGGTGTTGAACCTGACTGTCTCTGTTGGGGTCGAAGGGGATTAGTTCCGGGCAAGCGGCTTCTTCACTCGGGATCCCCTGCTTCTGACAGTCGTCCCGTGGAGGAGTTCGAGTTTGACTTGGGGGTCTTATCTCGCTGACCCAGAGAACACGTTTGTTGAAGTTAGGACAGAGGTCGAAGTGGATTGGCTGGGGTACGATGAAAAGAGCTTCACACATTCTGGGCAACCTTCTGTCGTCGTAAAGGAAGACACTGCTGAGTTTGTCCTGAGAATCAGGGAGAGAAACTCAAGCAGGGAGGTAGTTCTCCCGTTGAGCATTACCATCAAACGCCCCACTTCCAAAGACAACTCCCCCGATCCAGACTCCGACACAAGTCCAGAGCCTTCCCCTCGGCACAAGAGAGTCAAACCTCTCCTGCTAGGTTTCCTCATCCCTCTTCTCCTTCTGTTAATCACCCTTATCTCCCTAGCATGGTACCTACACCGCCGCCGGCGCCACCCAACAGCAGCTCTTCGGCGACGCGGCATCTCCGGTCCGTTGCCCGGGTCACCGGTGACTTCCTGACAAGTGTTCATTGAAGATGACGAGAAGAGGGAGTCTGTGTCTCCATCGGCAAAAATATTGTCGTTTTTGCCCTGCCTGACCTAAGCAGGAGGCTCGGAAGAGCTTCTCTGCGGACGATATCTTCAGTGTTATGAGCAACAACATGGAGAAGGGGGTTCGTAGGAGAGACGAAGGGGGCATGGCCAAGTGTTTCAGGGCTAGAGTTTGGACAGCAGCAGGAGAGCCAAGGGCAAACAATACCGGTAAACAACATGACTACCACTGCTACTGGGCTCTTACGCAGCAACAGCAGTGGCAACGGGACTACATCCCAAGGTTCAATCAGCAAACCACCCTCCAAATCCAGGAGATTCCTTGTTGCCTCCAGACCAGGTGGTACACGCGGCAAACTGAGCCCTTCTTTAACGTCTATCACGGAGACGAGCATCCACGAAGAACATCAGGGCTCGCAACCAGCACACAATGTCCAACCTCCAGCTGGAAAGAAGTCTTTGAACATCACTGCTACACAGGCATCAGGGCAACAAACCAAGAGATCCTTACGAGGGACCATCCGTGGAAAGCTGGAGATCATCATCCCCCGGGTGCTGAGATCAGGAGGGTCGGGCTACATTGGGGCAGGCACAACTGCTCTGACGGCTACGGAGATCGCGACGCCATCACGGCCGTGACAGAAAGGCAAGGCTGCAGCCACAACTATGAAACCGTCGACCCCGCAACGAAACTCACCTTTGAGAGGAGACGACGATATGTCCCCTGCTACCCCTGATTCGGCAGAGTTAGTGTGATGCGCAAAGTTCTCTTGTCATTCCCTCTCAAACCTCCCAAGCCAGAGTCCTCCTTGAGAGGAATACGACGTCTCAGGCTCCGACTTGCCTCTCTAGGAGGAATCGGAGGACTGACAGGTCTACTTCTACGCCTGCGTCGCCACCGTTGCCCCCTTGCTACCCGGCGCAGAAGACACAATCGTCGCATGTCAGTTGTCGCAGCCTCGACAACCATATCCAATTTCGCCTGTGTGCTTGCACGCCAATCACAGGCCCAGGCCGAAGCATTGGAGTTAGACCGCCACCCTGCCGCTGACGCCGAGCTTGACTCACAAGCGTCGCCGCCGCATCGCTCGTCGCTGGCTTTTCCTCCCGGCCGGTGCCTCCCGCTCCGGATGCCGGATCGCGCTGGGGTGCCACGTCCTCCGACAGTCAGCAATGGACCGGGAGGGGGCAGCCTGAGGTATCTTCCGGAAGAGCCGAAGCCGAAGCCAGCGAGACGAAGCGTGTCTAGCCCCGCACCGGGCCTGGGACGGGGTATGGGTTGATAAGTGTCAGACCAAGACTGAGTCTGGACTTTGTCCCTGGGGAAGAAATGACTGGCTTGAGTAGACATGTGTCGAGGAGATCGTCATGGTCGACTATGCCGATGTCGATGTTGACGAGACCTCAAAGAGTCTGGCAAGTGCGCTTTTGAATGCTGCCACTGACAATGGAGCTGGCACCAGCACCAACCGTCCGTCGTCTCTCCCCTAGCGCCAGCAAAACTGGGGCCTCATCCAAGAGTTGCTAGTGCTGAGAGGGCGGAGCCAGTCGGCGTCGGTGACGTTGCCGCCGGCAGTGGAGGGGGGTGACAAGACCGAAGGCGGGGAGCTGATGGAGCTCGATCCCCAGTTCCCCGCTGGCCGCAGCAGTGCCAGGTCGATGGAGACGGGGCTGGGGAAGCCGAGCCGGTCGAAGGGGGTTCGATCCGGTCGGATGGGACGCAGGGAAGTCGGTCGGACTTTGCAGTCTTTATATAAGGTTTTGCTAAGGCGAGATGGTTGGCGACAGGGTTGAGAAGGATAGGGATAGGGATAATAGGGCGAGTGATGGTAGGTAGCAAGAAATAGGCAATCCGTGCCCTATCTGATGCATATCACACACTTTGAAGCAGTTTCAGTTTGTGCTGACTTGGCTGTTCCTGAGGAGAGCGCACCACGCGGAAGAGATCCGGAAGGCTGTGCAGGTGAAGCGCGAGGGTTATGGTTTAGTAAGGGATGGAGAATGAGGGTTGGTTGCATGTCGCGATACAGCTGTGTGCCTGGATCGGCGCCCTGCTCCCCGCATCAAGCTGAATCCGGCTGGAACACAGTGCCTACGGTATGCGCATTGTTACGGGACCTCTTTTCTCACTGTTTCTGTTGCAGGGTGCGAAGTCACCAGCCGCCCTTCTGTGATGTGCACTGTGTACACCGAACAGGCAGGAGCACGGGCCAGCTCAGCTACCCCTCGCGTGACTGCTTGCCGAGAGATGGCGGCGGGTAGCAAAGCCTGCGCAGAGGTGAGCTTAGGCAGAAGCTCTGAAGGAAGCTCTTACCAAGCTGAGGCAGATCTCTCAAACTCTTTGGAAACAAGAGCTGAGAGAAAAACAGAACGGTAGCATAGAAACATAACTGCTCTGTGGTTGATCTAGCATCATCCTTGACCCAACCTTCAGCGCTGCCTTATCGTCATGTCCCTCCAGGTTCCCTTGTAGTCTCCGTCAGCAGATCCACTCCCTGATTGCTGTCTGCCCGCGTCCCCTCTTCACAACTCCAATCACCGTTCTCATTTGCAAGCACGGCACCCTGCCATCGCATCGCAGCCTGCGCGCATGCACTGCAGTTTCACTGCGGCCATAGGCCATAGACCATAAGACCATTAGCGCCAACAGCAATGGCACCAACACCACCCGATTTCCCTTGGTCTTGTCGATTTCCTGAAAGAAGATCCGTAGCAGCCGTAGAAAGAAACAAGAGAGTGTGCCCAGTACGTTGGCCTTGCATCTGAAGCAATCACAAGAACAGAGAAGGAGATCAAGAGTGCTAGGTACCAGGTAGCCACAGCCAAAAAGGGCTTTCTGCAGCCAACATCTCCTCCCAAATCACAACCTGGACGCTGGTTCTGGGCCGCTGCAGCGCGAGCCCCGCTCACGTCTTGCACCAGCAATTTTGTGTGTGCAGCGCAAATGGCACTGGGCAACAGAACCCAGATTTGTTGAGTGCCTGAGGTTGCTCTTCACAGTGTGCCTGAGCTTTGAAGATCGTTGTAGCCCACATAACTTGCTTGCGGCAGAGAAAAACAAAGCATTTAGCTTTCAGGCTGGAAACCTACCAGGCAGACAGAGGCACCTCCAGACCAGGCAACCCCCGACGCGCCCGAGTCACAAGTCTCCAGGCTGTTTTTAGTGGGGCCACAGCCTACAGTTCACAGTCCACTTCCCAGAGCCACCACTCGCCAGCAAGCACCGAGGTGGGCAGTCCAGCACCAGCACCCTGATCGGCCCTGTTTCGCTTTCGAGATTTTCCAGCTCCAGGCAAGACGCTGATTTTTCCCACTCCGCAGTGTCCCCCTTGGGTCCCTCCCGATCCAGATCCTACCACAGTCACGCCCGCCAACCCAACCCTCGCTTTTCAACGTCATCGGAAGCGCAGCACGGAAGCACGGCTGCGCCCGTACCCAGTATCTGGCAGAAAAAAATTCGATTTTCGATTTTTCGCTTCCCAGGTTCACAGGTTCACAGGTTCACAGCCTCGACCTGAATCCGCCGACTGATCATAACCACGACAGACAGGTCAGACAGATACCTACCCAGACCGACCGCTAGCATTCCAGCCTTCCCGCCGCCTGCCCGTTGTTCTGTTGCGCCCTCCCTCACAGTTCCCAGTTCCCCGTCTTTTGAACCAAGACCGACCGACCCTGCCTTGCTGCTGCTGCTGGTATTGGCACTGGCGGCTCGCCCCGATCGCCCAATTCCCCCTAGACAAAAATCACCCCTCCATCCCCACCAACTGGTAGCCGCGCCGCTGCCAATTTGCGCTTCGACATCACATCACCATGGGCCAGACACTCTCTGAGCCCGTTGTCGAGAAGGTGCGTGTTCGCTGATGAGTATTTTATTTTCGCGATGCATACATACATACACACGCATCTACACATGTGCAGCATGCTTGGAGTTTTCCGGGCCGCTGGTGCTGGTGTTGGTACCGCCCACGCGATCAGGTGCTCCGAGTTTGGGCCCCTCACTCCCTCTGCCCTCTCTGACATTTCTCCCGCGATGAGTTTTACCCGCAGAGCCGCATTTGTTGCTACTGCTACTGATCGCATGTCATCGCTTTGGCATTCATAATCGGCCCATATTTGGTGCTGCTGCTTTCTGCGCGACTATGCTGGCTCTTATCGCTTACCTTGCCTCCCCCATGACCCATTCGACTCTCAAAGATTGCAGCTGACTGACGCAACGCCTGTCCCTCTAGAACTCAGAACATGGCGGCGATGACCGGCTGCTCTATGGCCTATCGGCCATGCAGGGCTGGCGCATAAGCATGGAGGATGCCCATACCGCCGTGCTCGACCTGCTTAAGGACGATCCAAAACAGGCGGCCCAACACCCCTCCAAGATTTCCTTCTTTGGCGTTTTTGACGGCCACGGCGGCGATAAAGTCGCCTTATATGCTGGCGAGAACATCTACCGTATCGTTGCAAAGCAAGAGTCCTTCAAGGTTGGCAACTACGAACAGGCGCTCAAGGACGGTTTCCTGGCGACAGATAGGGCCATTCTGAATGGTATGTTTCGGCCATCACCACGCCCAGGGAGTTTTGGGTTTGTGTGTGTATGAGGCTGGCGGCAACAGCCCCGCC
The DNA here is from genome assembly GCA_011800035.1 of Thermochaetoides dissita. Taxonomy (NCBI): domain Eukaryota; kingdom Fungi; phylum Ascomycota; class Sordariomycetes; order Sordariales; family Chaetomiaceae; genus Thermochaetoides; species Thermochaetoides dissita. The sequence continues at coordinate 554 of JAAFKN010000517.1, read as the reverse complement.
CTGCCACGATGCGCAATCGCCGATGCCCTGATGCTTGCCCGCTTGCCCTGCCCCATTAACCCAACGATCGAAGCTCGCTGATTTGGATTCTTTCCGCACAGACCCCAAGTATGAAGAGGAAGTTTCCGGCTGCACTGCCTGCGTCGGCCTGATTACTGATGACAAGATCTACATTGTTGGTTTCCTCTTCGCACCCCTTCGCCTGGATGCTTTTTGGGCGTCCTGCTCCTTGGGCTTTTGGGACTTAAACTGACGTAAACCCAGGCCAATGCTGGCGACTCGAGAAGCGTGCTGGGCGTCAAGGGCCGAGCGAAACCATTGTCGTTTGACCACAAGCCGCAGAATGAAGGTGCGCAGACTTTGTCTCGGGCACACCTCGTCTTGTTTCGCTGACAAGGAAAATAGGTGAGAAGGCGCGTATTACTGCTGCCGGTGGCTTCGTCGATTTTGGTCGCGTCAACGGCAACCTGGCTCTATCACGGGCCATTGGCGACTTCGAGTTCAAATTACCAGGCTGGATTGGGGCAGGCAAACATTTCGTTTTGTCATTGGTT
>JAAFKN010000516.1:0-12363 GCA_011800035.1 Thermochaetoides dissita | reverse complement strand
GAGCCCTTCAACATCATCATTGCAACCGACCTAGACCCCTCAACTCTCACCCAAAAAAAGCAAAACATGCTCGAATGGAAATGGGTTCTGGCCATTCCAATTGGTATGATCCGTGGAATCTTTCTACCTTAATCCTTCGATCATGATACCAAAGGTACACAGGAGTAGCATTTCGCAATGAGGGCAGGTAACACTTGGATGTCAATTGGACAGTTGACGACGGCTTTGCAACTTTAACAAGCCCCAAAATGCGCAGAGCGGATTTGGTGCAATGAGCTATGTTCGTCCGTGCCGCGTCGTAATCTACCTGACCTACTGTGGCCGACCGCGGCGCGTCCAGATGTGCGTTTAAGTTGTACTGAGCATTTCTCGTTCTATCCGTGCTCAAAGAGGTACTTCTTAACAGAATGCCTAGGTCTTCTTTGTAGTATGGCACTGTCCATTTACAGCTGTGGCACAGTAAGGTTTACACTGTCCATAACCCTGCAGCTGACCCTCCAAGGTCCCCGCCAAATGACTGGTGCTTGGGGCGCCCACCACCCGTGCAAGCTCTCACTTCTGACCATTCACTCTTTCTCGCTGTGGCAGTGAGCGAGCCTTCGATTCGCCCTCTATCCAAAACCTCTTTTCTCTGCTCCACTGACGGCGCTAGGTGCCATTCCTCCAACTTGTCATCGCAGAGTGCTCCAGCTGCTGCAGACTTCACTTGATTCGATTGAACATTTACAGGCGAGCGGCTTGACTCACCTTAACCCGACCGACCAAGAAGGGATATCGGTGCTAGGCAGCTCCCTCGGGAGTCTCTATTCAGCAGTCTGCCACCCACCACCCCAGACCGCTTTGCTCCTTTCTCGGGCTGCGGCTTTGTTCATGGTCAGTCCAATCCATCGTCATTCCAGAGAGCCACCATCACCACCACGACAGCCTGCCTGCCTTTGCTTCCTGGACTCGCCTGCGGTTGCCCTCCCTACCTCTTCCCGGACCTTTCTGCTGGACAACCGCGAGGATCGCTGCCATCTCCCGTTCAACGGCTCTCGTCTTTCACTCCGTTGTGTCCCACTGACTCCGGCGCAGTCCGCCGATCGACCCCCGCGTCTGTACCGGGACGAATACTTGCGCCCTCGCGACTCCGACGGAACTTCCTCGACCACATCATCCACAGTCCATGATTTGCCAACCGACGACCCTTCGGAGACGCTTCAGAGGTTGATTGAGAACGTCCATCGTCATCTCGATAATTTCGCTCGCCTGCTGGCCCAGCAAGCGCCTGGCATCAGCATGTCCTCTGGCTCTGACAGAGATCGGGACCCGCGCTTGCGTTTATCCAGAGACGACTCTCCCCGGTACTCTCCTACCGACGCAGTTCCTCCTGCTGCGCCTTCTCTCCCGCCATTGCGCTCCCTTGGCTCAAGGATAATAAGGGCTAGCGCAGGCAGTCCTCTGGCCACGGGACCACTCTTTCGCTCTACCCGCTATCGTCCCCCGGAACGCGGTTCTTCGGACAGGTTTCGCTCTCATCTGGAAGCAAGAGCATTCAGTTCGGCCATTGGCGACCTGGACGACAGCAACACTCAACTGCGCGCACTGCTTGATATGACCAACGGGCCCCTTATGCCTCCGCGCATCCCTCCCATTCTGCCCCCGGCCCACGGGCCCGACCCGTTGGAGGACACCCGTCGCTTCAAGCGTCGCAGGTTAGACTCGGACAGGCCCAGTGGCGGCTTCAAGGCCATTCGCTATGGCAAGCAGGGCCAGGTTGAACCGGGCACACTTACGATGGAGCTTGTAAGCTGTGATGGCGGTATTTACGACGAAGATCCCAATCACCTGCCCGAGAATGTCCTCAAGAACGACGATTCTGTCTACTGTACAAAGGGAAACCGCTGCAACATTGTCTTGAGGCATCATGGCGGAACCGTGTTCAGCGTCAAAGAGCTTGTCATCAAGGCCCCCAAGAGCAGATTCTCAGCACCGTATGTTTGGCCCAACGACCTTTTGAGTCTGTGTGCAAGCCAAGATGCTGACTCTTTTGCCAGTGTCCGCGAAGGCATGGTGTTTGTGGCCTTGGAAGCAGATGAACGGTTCACTCGCACAACCCAGTATCAGATCCAGTTCCAGCCTGCCCGAGTCCAGAGTCGTAGCGGTAGCACTTTGAACTCTCAACAGCAAGAAGACGGCAGCCATATTCCTCGGTACTATGCCCGACATCGTAGACCATATGAGTACGGCGCTGAAGATGAAGACGATGACGATGATGACGACGAAGATGACGACGAGGAGGAAGAAGACGAAGAAGATGAAGAAGGAGACCACAGCCTTGCCCAGATTCCTCCGGAGTTCACCATTTCGCGTAACCTCCACACAGTCACTATCGAGCTGAGCGATGATGAAAGCAGCGAAGATGCATCTCGCCGGGGCCCTCCTCGGCGCCGCACCCCGAACCGCATCGGCTCGCTATCATTTGAAAGCGAGAACAGCGATGATGGGATGGGCCCTAATTGGGAAGGCCGCCACTTTCCCATGTGGGCCCCTCTTACGGAAAACGCCTTTGGTTCAGGGCATCATCACCATTACAGCTCCCATGGCTCTGCTTCTCGAGCTGCGGCATCATCATCATCATCACACGCCCATGCAAGCAGCGGACGGTCGTCTCGTGAGAACCAACCCAGTACCAGCGGCTCGGGAACCCAGGATGCAGCCCAGGATTCCGCTCGCAGCAATGGAAACAGTGAGCTCCTTTCACCCCTCGCCCACTTTTTCATCAAGAAGGGCAAGTCGCGCTGCACCATCCATTTCGACCCTCCGATTAGCGCACGCTTCTTACTGCTCAAGATGTGGTGCCCGGAGGGAGATGGTTGTGGCAAGAACATCGACATTCAGGCGGTCATTGTGAAAGGTTTTGCTGGCCCGAGATTCTCTCCTGCTTTCGAACTGGCTTAGTCACTCTCCGGTGACCTGCCTCTGTCAGAGTTCACCTGTGTACAGATGCTTCAGCACATGATGGTTTTTCTTTCTGGAGGTGAATGGCTTCTTGTCATGAGGTTTTATTTGGAGTTTTGAGGTGTCGGTGTTTGCTGCCATCGAGCAAGAATGGTACAAGTGCATTGGGATTGGAACATCATGATTGGGATTATGGGTATGGGGCGACACAGGACCAACAGCATCTACATCTAGTGTGGGATAATGTCATCTGGGTTTGACAGGTAGATGGTTTACCTCATCAGGAGCTTTAGCTGAATCGGAGACCTTTGCTTGATTGTTTGCTTGGGCTTGCTTATAGTAATAAGGCTCAGGGATAAGCATTTGGGATCATGGCTTGCATGGGACCTGCTCACCGAAAGGAAGAACATGGGTCACGGCCAGGTAACGGACCAACTATAGAGGAGCTGGGTTCAGAGATTCTATATGGTACTTTGTAAGGTTAGTGTGCTTATCTGGACAATTACAGCTGTGAACCTTGAGTTCAATGATAAACAAACTTGCGTGCACACTTTTTTAAGACCCTGTATCGCGGATGATTTATCGTGAATCACCTTAGTTACTGTAACAGTGACAGGGGCGAGTATCCAACAACCTATGCCAATTTTGTTTCTGAAAATTGAATTCTAGTGAGAAATGGGGCATGTCTCAGTTCAAATTCGATTGAGATTAACTGCATCTTGGCTTTGCCTCTCCTTAGGTTGGATTCGCCCTGGCTGACTCTGCACTTGACACTATGATGTTGAGTCACTGGAGAGGCTAAAGTTTCGAGACCTCAGCCCCTCTCTTTACGGTAACATACGGAACGGTTGTAACTTTACTGAGAGAAGCAGATATGAGGTCTAGATTATTTTTATGCCCCTATTTTTATTCTTACCATAAGACCATGTGTGAATGATGGGATAGTATACCTAGTGGTTCGCTTCAAAATCACTTTCATTTGTCCAATGCTTTCTTGCATTGGGGCTTTTGGTCAGTTTGTGTACTAAGAAGTTGACATCGATTGCAAGCGGAGAAAGTGTTACCTCCGCGTAATTACGGTACAGCAACCGCAACCTGACGCCGGATGACTGGCCGTTGAGGCGCAGAGTGGATGGCTTGGCGGACCCCACTCTGACCCCCCGGCATGTGCAATTTACAAAGCACCTACCTCTGGAGTATATTTCACCGTTTTCTCCCCTCCACCAGAACCATCGTCACCATCGAAAAAGCTAGCAAACCTCACAGCATCGGACCTTCTAGGGCCCCAAGACCCCCGTGACCCCTCTCCTGCATCTTTGCCTCTTTCACTGCCACAGAGCCTATCGAGAATCGGATACTGCTTGAGCCATGGCCGTCAGAGCTCAGTTCGAAAACTCCAACGAGTAAGCAAAGCCCCACCATCGCAATACGCTTTCCCCGGCCGATGGGATTTTGCGACAGCATGTCGGGCACGGTCGATGCACAGCAGGGAGGACTGGCGGCGCCATGACACTGATCGGCTGGCTGACTTGTTAATTGCCGTACAGAGTTGGTGTCTTTGCGACATTAACAAACTCATACTGCCTGGTGGCGCTGGGCGCCAGCGAAAACTTCTACAGCGTGTTCGAGGCCGAGCTTCAGGATGTCATTCCCATCTGCAGGACGACAATCGCTGGCACACGCATCATTGGGCGGTTAACAGCTGGGTGCGTTGCAGCTGGGTGAACTGATGTTGCTAAGGAGGAGTCCAAGATGCTGACAGTCCGCGCCGGCGACAGCAACCGCAAAGGCCTTCTTGTTCCCACCACCACTACGGACCAAGAACTGCAGCACCTGCGCAACAGTCTTCCCGATGACATACGAATCCAGCGCATCGAAGAGCGCCTGTCGGCGCTGGGCAACGTGATCGTGTGCAACGACCACACAGCACTAATTCACCCGGACCTAGAGCGCGAGACAGAAGAGATCATCGCCGACGTGCTGGGCGTCGAGGTCTTCCGGCAGACAATCGCCGACCACGTCCTCGTCGGCTCCTACATGGCGCTGTCCAACCAGGGCGGCCTCGTCCATCCCAAGACCAGCATCCAGGACCAGGACGAACTCAGCTCCCTGCTGGGCGTCCCCCTCGTTGCTGGTAGCGTCAACCGCGGTAGCAATGTCATTGGTGGTGGCATGGTTGTCAATGACTGGCTTGCCGTGACGGGTCTCGATACAACGGCTCCTGAGCTCAGCGTCATTGAGAGTGTCTTCAGGCTGGGCGAGGGTGCCGGACCTGGCGCGATCAACACCAGCATGAAGGATACTATCGTCGAGTCTTTCTACTAAGCGGTTACGAGCTTGTGTATTGGGATGGGATTTCGCGGAGTATCTGGGCACTGGAATTGATCGGGTTTTGGGGCTCTTATTCAAAAGATGGCTGTCTGTGTGATGTGACGTGATGGATTGTATTGTTTGCATACCCAAAGGAAGGGTAATTCGGCGTATTGTTGGTCGCACAGTTTGTAGTGCGGCGTGACAGCGCAGGCAGGCTCTGCCATATGGCAGATTGTCAGGGACGGGTGGCCGACATAGTAGTCGAATACTATCTGTATCGTCCCCATCCACACTTAGTCCCTGTGTTGGATGTTCTTCTCCTATGTTGCTAACTTTGTTCAGGGTTAGGCTTATGTGTGTCATTGGACATGTATGGCATTCACGGCAGCTTTCTCTCTTGAAACCTTGACAAAACGATGCCACTTCTTGTCCTGAGTTAATATCCGCCCTCGGATCGACATCAATGCCGCCTTTGAACGTTGGAATCGGCGTCTCACAAATTGAATCCCACCGCTTGAGGCTCGATACTAACATCAGACATGCAGCATGTGTTGTGTTGCCTGTGTCCCAGGCAGCCTGTAAAACAGTTGTGTAAACATTTGCGAACCAATGGGAATCTACAGGAACGTTGCGGTGTCCACGTTTGTTAAGCCTCAGGATTGGAGCATGGAGACGTCAACTGCCGGGCTGCCTCGAGTTTTGAATAGTTTGAATGACAACGGGGAGTGGCTGTCTTGATCACGCCGGACAGTGGAATTGTGGATCAGCGCAGCAGCGCAGCGTCATTGCCATCATCCGCTCAGCCCCTGGACGGGAGCCCTGCGGTGCGTGGGAAGCGGGCAGCGCCGTTGTGGTGGTCAGTGTCAGCTTCTGAGTGGAGCAGCCTCCCTGGAAACCAAGAGCCTGCGCCAAACTCGGAAGGCGCCTGCCTTTCTCGGGGAGCGCGAACAGGAGCTCGGCTCGTGTCTTTGGGGCTTCCACTTGTCATTTTTTCCCCCATCTTCATCATCCGCAGTGCGATCCTCACCTTTTCTCCCTTGGCTCCGAGGATTGCTTGAAAGACAGCGAACGAAGCAGCGGCGCATTCAGCCTGCCTTCTTGATTCCAAATTGCAAAGCTACACATTATATTCCATATCTGGCTACGCTCTCCCTACCGAGATAGCGTTCCCCCTTCTGCAGCAGCGCAGCTCTCTGCAGCTGCTGCGCGTCTCCTTGCAGCAGCGAGCTCGCCGCGCAGTGCAACCTTCACGTTCAGAGGGTCCTCATTTTACGGACACACCACTGCCATACCACCTTAGCCACAGTCACATTCCCGCAACACGCGCTCATTCATATCCCCCCCCCGCCTGTTGCCGCTCCGCAGATTCACAGCTTTCCCCTAGAAATCTGAGGCTATTCTCGGGGTTTGCCCATTCCTCTCCCTGTGCCTGACGGTCTTGGACAACCTGTTCAGGGGTTTCTTTTTCGGTAGGTCTGAAGTCGACATAAGCCAAGCTGTCAACCACGTATCGGTAGGCGTTCTTTCTAGCCTCGACCCATCTCGAGCAGCGCTGGCCAGCATTTGGAATGCCCTTGTCGATCACCCGAAACACAAATAGCCCCGCCTAAAACGAAACGAGAACAGGCCAGCAGCACCAACATCAATCAGATTGACGGAGATCAGGTCCAGGGTTCTCCACGGGCCAGCCGAAACATTAACTCGTCATGCTAAGCGACAACCCTGCCATAACTTGCTCCCCGCAACACAACCTGCGTCCATCATCTCAGCCGATTACTGATTCTTTCCCGAAAACATTCTCAGATCCGGCAACCGAGCCTGGCAATGGGCACGTTGCTCAGCAGTCACAGCCTGTGAGCGGTTCATCTGCATCTGCTTCATCTTCGCGGCCTGTCAGTCCCACGAAGCAATCACTTCAGACGAGTTACCCACAACATGGTCTTAGCCCTCTAGGGCCTTCTCTTGCTCCTCTATCAGAGTATCACAGTGGTTATGGGGAGAATGATTGGCCCTCATCATCTTCAAACTTGACGAACCATCGCCGGCAAAGCTCATTCCCTAACCTATTGTCGCTGCCTTTCACGAGCAGGACGCAATCACCGATCAGGAAGACGCACGCCAGGTCAGGCTCTGAGCAGATGCCCTATACTGGCGACGGGAGAAGGAACTGGAAGACGACGAAGGATAACCAGCGCAGCGGAGGTCTGGTCGGCTGGTTCAGTGGGACCACCGGCGCGGCGAATGCACTGGGTCTGTCCTTGCAGTCCGAGACCCGCAGCGGCGCCGGTGCGAAAGGGAGCCAAAAGGACGGAATAACCCCGGATTCGACGCCCACGACATTGCGGAGAACTGCAAACGGGCCCGGTGCTCCCGTTTTAGATTTGTCAACTCCCAAAAATTCCATGACCACAGCCTCTCGCTTCATGTCAGCCATATCTTCGCGCTTCACAACCATGGCCCCAACCAATTCTGATATCGACATTGAGAATGATGAGTTCTACAACCTCAACATGGAAGCCGCCCTCTTCCCTAATGGCCCGCCATCAGATCGCGACACATTCTCGCCGGCAGCATTCAAAAATCTACATATGAATGCCATTGGCTTGCTGACCAGGATGCAAGCCGCCTATCGTGAGCGCATGAATACTATTCGTGATCTTCAGGCCGAACGATCTGCTCAGCAGGACGAGGTCGAGGAAGCGGAGACGCGCTCGCGCCATCTCAAGATGCAACTTGAGGACATGGCGCGCAAAGCACAGGAACATGAGCAGAATTTGAAAGTGCTCATGGAGGAACTTACGGTCGAGAAGCGCGCAAGGGCTGCGGCTGAGAAGGCCGCGTCGGCGGCACTATCGCACTCAGAACGGGCATCAATGATATCGGAGGATCTGGGAGTGGATGAAGACCGTCGGAGAAGGAGGAACAAGAACATCAGAAAGAGCTGGAAGAGCGGCGCGTCTTGCGATCACGTTGATGATGAGGATATCTCCGACGATGAGAACGAAAGCATTACCGAAAGCGAAAGCGTCTTCTCGCGCTGCCGCAGCCCGCTCCCGGCGCCATCTGCTACCCCCAGTACAGCCGACACTCCCGATTCTAACGGACAATCGCAGCCCAGGCAACAGGCACCGAGTACAACTGGCACCCCAACAGCCACCTCCACACCGAAGCAACCGCCGAAACAGCCTCAACAATTAAGTGCTTTCCAGAAGATCTTCCGTGGCATCACGGGCGACTCGTCGAGTGGGTGTCCCAACTGTAAGGGGCAGGACGCGAGTGTGGCCTGGGACACTGTCAGCCTGCTGCGGGATGAGAACAAGCATCTCAAGCAGCGGGTGAGTGAGTTGGAGGTGGCAGTTGAGGGAGCTCTGGATGTGGTTAATGGCCTTGGACTTTTGCAGTTGGCCAAGTAAGCTTTGGGACAGCGAAGGGGTTGAGGGAAGAGGAGTTACGGTTCCTCTCGAATGATACAGCGCTGATGTGGTTTTTACTTAGAGGTCCTGGGATGAGGAGTTATTGGCGACTCGTTTCGTGACAGACGGAAGTTAGACTGGCATAAACTGGTTTTCTTTTTTGGCCCGGATCTCGTGGTGTCGGTCAAGATGTGCCTCGGTCTTGGTGGGCTTGATATCAGGATTTGCACTGTCTGATAGGGGTCACGGACAGAACAAGGCGCCGGGATGGGGGGCCGGGGTTGTTTTCTTTTTGAATTTTGCATATAAACCGGCACTCCTTGGATAGCATGTTTAATTGCTAACATCAGTTTTGCTTGGATAAGCCAGCATCATTTTTCTCTCTTTAGTTTCGTCTCATATGGCAGGCCCTTAAATGAATGATAGCCATGTGGAGAGTTTTATTCACCATGCAGCCATTGTGTTTTCGGGTATATCTTGAGGCAGACAAACACCCAAAGTGTGTTTAAATGTATACCGGCATTTGCCTCATCTTCCTCTATAATATGCTCTGTCTACCTGCAGATAGCTCAGAACCTCGCGGGCATCTCTATGGCTTGCCCTACTTTTACCATTTTCCTCGGAGATATGTTGCTCCAAGGAACGGGAAATCGCTGTCCCATGCTCCTGGTCCGCATATTTTCCGTCTCTGAAGCTACCATCTATCCTGCTCCGTCTAGGAGCAGCATTACCTCGGCCGTCCGGAGTCCCTCCCCGAACTTCCTCGAGAGCTCCCCCCTGTTTCTTGTCCCAAACTGCCAACTCCTCAACCTTCAACCCGCCAGTACGACAGCATCCTTTCAGCACACCCGTCCACCGTTTAATGGTGCTCCTTCTCGCCATGGCGCCCGTGGTGGTCGTCCTTCAGGAAAAAGTGCTCAAACACGCAGTAGGCCGTGAAGGCAACCGTAGCAATGCCGAAGCCGGGCAGCGCGCCCTTGAAGCGGTTGAAGCGGCTGAAGCGGCCAGTGTAGCGCCAGGCCTCGCTTTAGATTTGGAAGTTCTCGGGTTAGAAACGGCTTTTGTGTGGTCTCAGATAGGGTGGACTGAGCATTGGGAATGGACATACTGTCTCTCCCAAGGGTCGTAGGTCGGCGTCTTGGTGTGTCGGAGGAATTCGCGCATGTCGAAGCCCGTGATGTTTGGCTTCTCGCCGTTACTGCGGAGGATGCTGTATACGCGAGCGCAGGGAGGGAGGGGTGAGGTTAGCCTTTGGTTTTCGGTACTATGGCCAAAAAAACGAGGGGAATTGGCTGCGATCCAGGCAAGTAGTAGGCAGTTTGAGCATACCTTGAGGGCTTCATCTTGATGTGGCGCTGGCAATTGCTTGGGGACTGGGCTGCTCAGCTCTTCCGGCTAGCTGTTGGCAGGGAATGGAGGTCGCAGGGCGTCACTTATCGCGGGAGTCGAGCAGCGCTGTTCGCAGGTGGTTCGAGCTTCTGGGTGGTGGTGCCAAGCCGGCTGGCAGGCAGATCGAGCTCCGGCCCGGGCTGGCTGCCGGGCCTGCCAGCCTGCCAGGTGTCCAGGGGGTAAGGTTTGAGGAGGTCCGTGCACCCAGCAGAGCCCTTGTGCGTTTAGCTTAGGTACGTACTGTGTAACCCATGTGGACCGTGCTGGTAGGTGGGTCTGGGACTCTGGGCATTTGCATTTGGCAGAACCCCCCATTCGCAACCTGCAACTCGCAGCAGGACCAAAGTCAAATCCACACACAGCCAACATCCCGCCATCGCTGCGAGCCACCTCATCCTCGACCGACAACCATCGTTCCACGACCGTCGTCGACGACTCTTCTGGGCGAACTTTCTGACGCCACACGGCGCAGAACCTTTAGCATCAATTCTAGCCGACGAGATCGCTCCGGGCAGTGTTTCCCAGTCGGAAAACTCGCAGCGTGCTGCACCACGGCACCCGATCCCAATATCCCAAATCTCATCGCATTGTGTCGTCTGCAGCCCGCACGCCATCCCACCAAGGGTCCAACACTTGACCAAGTGACCAAACGCGGGTCGGGAATGGTGCCAACCGGACCGAAACCAGGCACGGCTTTGAGAAAACAGCGTTCACCATAGATTAGCGATCGAGCAAACGACGAGGCCAGGGCCGTGGTTACCTATACTACAGTCACCCACCACGCGGGCGTGGATACAGTGGCTACAGCGCGATGCCTCCGCCGCTGAACAGATTCCCTACCGGGCCCACCACCATCTCGCCCTACCATCAGCAATATCCTGCCCATGCCCAGCATACGGCAGCTCATCCGCCGCCGCTCGGGGCGGCCCAGGCCTACCTCAACACCCAGGTCGGCCAGGTGAACCCGTATGCCGCGGCCAACAGCAATCTCCTGGGTATGGCGGGGGGGCTCAACGCCGGTGCTGCTGGCTTCGGTGTTGGCGCCGACGCGGGCCTGGCGAGCCATGCCGGCAGGATGGGCTTTGCGCACGCAGCGGGCCTGCAACAGCCTCAACAAGCTCAACAACAGCAGCAGCAGCAACTGCTCCAACAACAGCACGTCGCCCAGCATGCTCAAGCCGCCCAGTCCTTCCAACACGCCCAGCACTTACAACACCAGGCCCACGGCCTGGCCGATCACACGACTCGCGTTGCGCAGAACAAGGGGAGGATAAGGGAGGTGTGGAAGCACAACCTGCACGAGGAGATGGCCGTCCTGAGAGAGCTGGTTGACAAGTACCCGTACATTGCCATGGTAGGCAGCCCCCAGCCAGTCGTGCTTGGGGACGGGATGAGAGCTGGATGAAAGCTGATGAATTAATTCTTATTGTTTTTGTTGCTAGGACACCGAGTTTCCCGGCGTTGTGTCAAGGCCCATGGGTGGTTTCCGCGGTAAGAGCGACTACCACTATCAGTGTCTGCGGACCAACGTAGACATGTTGAAGGTCATACAGATCGGCATCGCTCTGTTCAACGAGGACGGCGAGCAGCCGCCGGCGCGCCCATCGCCGAACGACCCCCCCGAGCTGCGCCGCGCCGCCGCGAACGGATCGTTGCCCTACGCATGGCAGTTCAATTTCAAGTTCTCGCTTAAGGACGACATGTACAACCAGACTTCGATCGAGTCCCTCCAGCAGGCAGGCATAGATTTCTCCCTGCTGGAGCGTGACGGCATAGACCCACATGAGTTCGCCTCGCTGCTGATCCCTTCGGGGTTGGTCTGCTTCGACGATGTGCGCTGGATCAGCTTCCACGGCGGCTACGACTTTGGCTACTTGACAAAGTTGCTCGTTTGCCGTCAGTTGCCCGGTGACGAGGTCGAATTTGACCAGCTCATGAAACTTTACTTCCCCTGTACCTACGATGTTAAGCACCTCATGAAGCACGCCATCAAGCTGCATAATAGCGGCATGTTGACCCCCTCTGACCCTGGCACTACCGAGATTCTGCAGAAGTTTGAGCAGAAATCAGGTCTCGAAAATATCGCCGATGTCCTCAAACTTAAGCGCATCGGGAGCGCCCACCAGGCAGGCAGCGATGGTCTGCTGACTGGTCGCGTCTTCTTTGAACTGCGCAAGCGCATCTTCAATGGCGAGATCTCAGACGAGCATCTCGGCAAGGTCTGGGGCTTGGGTATCCCGGATTGGTCCATCAACCCGGGCATGACCATGGGCAATCCCAACAATATCAATACTGGCATTGCTGGCGT
>JAAFKN010000515.1:0-12384 GCA_011800035.1 Thermochaetoides dissita | reverse complement strand
AAGAGTCAGAAGAGCGCTGCTCGTCCTCAGATGACTCGAACATCCAGGTCGACTTTGACATCGAACTTCGCGTCATCGCCAACGGCTAAGCCCGGTGCTCCACCATCCTGAGTGAACATACCTGAACCTGGCTCGCCGCTCCAGGTTTTTGTGCGTTTTAGCCTTTCGACGCAGACACGGCTCTGAGATCGAAGATCGACACGGTTCGGACTGCGGATTATCTGCCTGTCTTCCCGTACTGCAGCCTTCGCGGAGATCCCGGCATCGCCTTCTATTCCATGCTCTCTGCGCGCCTTCGCCCCCTCGTCCACGCGCTTTCTCTCGGAGTCCCTCTATTTTGACAGGCCAATCCGTTCCATGTGTGCCCCGGCTCGGCCGGCCGTCCACTGTCCGTTCGCCCTTACGTCGCGCCTCCTGAACCCGTGTTTGCTCTCCCGGCCTATCGCACGACGCCACACAGTCTTTCCAGACGTCCCTGTCGGACCGCCCTTCCATTGCCGCTCTCTTTGAACCATCAACGGTCTACAGGACAAAGTTCAGCGCCTAACGACAGTCCTAAGCTAGCCAGAGATGTCGCTGAATGGGTTGGACAACGAGCAGGTTAAGGAGGCGTTCGAAAGTGCCGCCGCTGAACCAGGAGGATGGTATGTTGATGTTGGGGTCGATCGGGCCTCTCGCTGTGTCTAGCGTTCCATTGGGCTCAGACGAACCCCCCCTCCTTTTTTTTGGTATGGTCTGACTTTTTGGCGTGATTGCTGACCTGCGGATGCGTTCAATCGACAGGTTCCTGCTCAAATATGTTAGTCGCGACGAGCTAGATTTGCTAAGTCGGGGAAATGGTGGGATTGTCGAGCTGCGTAATGCCATTTCTCAGTATGAGGAGAAGTCCCCTCTGTATGGCTTCCTCAGGTATCGACGCAGAAATGTTATCATTAAGTACTTGCCCGAGGACTGCTCCCGCTTAGTTCAAGGTATTTCTCCCTCTTTCCTTGCGGGGACCGCCCAGTGCTTTTGGCGAATCGACACTCATCGAAAACCCCACAGCCCGAGTAACTGTCCATCTTGAAGCCGTCTGCGATCGCTTCTCGCCCTACGATACACTTTTCGCAATAGCTGATGCGAAAGAACTTACCGACTCCAAACTCTCGGCTGCCTGTTCGCTGCATGCTGCGTTCAATTCCACATCTTCGACGACTAGCTCGGTCCGGCGCAGACGGTTAATGGAAATTGCCGAGGAAGAGGAGGGAGAAGAGCGAGAAAGAAAGCGTCAGTCGGTCGTTAAGGACGAGGAGCGCCCCAAGTCGCCACCCCCATCGCTGCCATCCGACTCCCCAGTCAAGCTGGATGCCGAGCTCGCCAAGTCGCCAGAAGCATCCCAATTTTCGAGCGACCCCGTACCTCCGCAGTTTACTGGCATCCCAAGGCCCTCATCCCCCGCAACTACTTTGGACGAAGTCTCGGGCCGCCCCTCCTCACAGACTTCGCGCTCCGATTATTACTACCCCCCTTCGTACCCGTATCTGAAGCCTCGCGTGAAGCTTGCCCCGCGGCCTTCAGCGGAAGGTCGGCCAAAGTCCGCTGCTGGAGCCGCAAATCGTCCAATCTCAACACTCCCTGCGAACATCAAGTCGCTCTCCAACCGGAAGGCGCGCTCTCATTCTCAAGGACAGGACGAAGAGTCGAGCGAATCGATCAAGGAGGAAGCTGAAGACTATAGCGCGAAGCCTTCTGAGGAACAGACTGCTTCTCTGGAGAACGACCCTGCTGCTTCTGCCCCTGCTCCGGAGCCCAACATGCCCATCCCGACCGCGCTTCCTTCAAAGCAAAATACCATGACGCCCGAAAAGGCCCGGTTGTTGAAAGCTATGAAGCTGAGGGAGAAGAAGATGGCCAGTATGCAATCAGCATCTGTCCAGGCCGCCGATGCTTCAGAGGCTGGCAATTCCGACGCCCCACCGGAGAACAAGGGAGATGACGAGACAGCTCCAGAAGAGGTATGTGCGGAAGAGAAGGCAGGCGACCACGATGACACCCAGCACGAGCTTACGGCCGACTCGGAATCCAAGGCCGAAACTGCCGCGGAGAATGCATCCGTCGATACTCATACTGATTCCCATGCCACATCCCCTCTCGCTGCTTCTGATATCGGTGACTCTACGCAGGCTTCGTCTTTGTCTGATTCGACTGATGAGACCCTCCTCGCTAAAGAACTAGAGTCTACGCCCAGCCCTGATCCCGGAGACTCTACACCTCAGGGAGACGTGGCAAATTCAGTCGGGAAGCAAGACGCAGGTGCAAGCTCCGAGTCAACAGATGATCAGAGAGAGAAGAATGCATCCGAACCAAAGGATAACAAGAAGCATTTCGAAACAGCTTCAGGTACTACTGAAGGAACCGCTGCTGTCGCTAAAGTTACTACAGTTTCGGATTCCTATGACAAAACTCCTCCCACGGCGTCTTCTGTTGAGAACCATGACAACCCCAAGCCGTCATCCAAGAACCCGAAAGGCCTTGAGGAAGCCCCAGTTCTAGACTCCGTGGCCGCCGCGGATGACGGCTCTGGAAAGGTGGAATCTGCTCCAGCAATCCGTCTCCCCGTATCCAAGTTTTCCACTACTAGCGCCCTGGCAGTTCCAGCGACTGTATCCGAGCAGCCGGCATTAGAGACTCGGGAGTCAGCTGCCGCTGATACGGCCAACCTGCAGGATAAGGATGGCCACGCCAGCAACTCGGCTGAACCGGTAGAGGAGCCAAAGTCGTCTCGGCGTAAGATTCCAGAGCCTATCAAGACGGTTATTGAATATTCTGAGGCGGACAAGCGGCGCTCGGTGATCAGCATTCTGGATAACGACGGGTTTATGGATGAGCTGCAGTCGGCTCCTGTTGAGCAAGCAACTCCCGTACCCGTGGCCAAGTCTCCATTGTCTCCCTGTTTCTCGGTCGACAACGACTCTCAGAAAGCTTTGAGCGGCCCTGAGAAAGCAGCTCCTGCACCGCGCCCGGGACTTCTGAGGACGGCATCAAATCCAGTTAGGACCTCGGTTTTTGGTGATTCACCTGTAACTACGCCTCGGTCGGCTTCATCTGGAAACGCATACTTGCAGAGACTTCAGCAACAGCAACAGCAGCGGCAAGCCGCGGCTTCAGAGTTGCGGCCCAAGAACACCAAGCTGGGTTCAAGCATTTCGCAGCGCATCAAGGCATTGGAGAAGCTCTCTGGTAACGCAAATAGCCAGGAGTTTGTGCCCAAAGAGCGCCCATCGGCAACCTTCTTCGCTGTCCGCAAGGCTAGCACTAGGGAGATCGTCAGGCCGCCGTCTGTTGCCGAACGGGCTAATACCCTGTCAGGCAATCCGAGCCCTTCTGCTCCTGGATCGACGGAATCGTCCCCCGAAGCCAGGCGTGGCAGATCGGGGTCCTTGGTGAACCGTCTCTCCATGTTTGAGGGTGGCATGCCATCAAGGGGAAGACCCGAATCCGTTCAAGTAACGGCGCGCATTGTTCGCGACCCGGACCAACCCTATCCTAGAGCACCGGAGTCGAAGACTGGAGATTATCCTCCCTTGGATTTTAAGCAGTCCCCTCTGGTGGTTGATGTCCACAACCGTTCCTCTTCGCGGAGCCCTGTGCGACCATCCAGTGTGATGTCTTTCAGGTCATCCGATCGGGATCACAAGCACGGTTTGTTGGAAGGGAGACTTTCCAAGGATAATAGCACAGCAGACACCCAAGCTTCAGAGGAGAAGGGTTCCGACGGTCCACATCCTAGGAGGCGGTCATCGCTTTCTCTGATGAAGGAATTGATTAGAGGGGCAAAGTCCCCTTCAACAGATAACCTGGCCGCTTCTGGTTCTCAGCTACAGGCTTCGCCCATGCAGCATTCAGTGGTAGGTTCTTTGGCCCGTCATTTGAGCATCGGGAGCCGGCGCTCATCGGTCGAACAGAACAGTTTTGCTGCTTCCAATGGCGGGGGCCTGCTATCGCCTTCGCGTACTGCAGATGGTGCCGATTCTGAAAGCGAAGTTAAGAGCACCCACAGTTCCGGTGCTACAAGCCCGAACCAGAGCAAGGGCAGCCGTGCTTCGCGCTTCATGCGCCGCCTCTCCAATACCCTGACAACCGGACGCAAGAACACATCGCCTGCCATTTCCCCCACCGTTGCAGAGGAAGATGCTGCTGAGGTCGAAGCCGCTTCCAAGGCCAACCCCGCAGCCACGTTGGCCCCTCCGACCCAGCCCACGATTGTTGCCTACATGGGCGATGTTAATGTTCAGTTCCCCGACAACCTCCTCTGGAAACGCCGGAGCATCTGCCTCGATAGCCACGGTTTTCTGATCTTGAGCGCCGTGCAAGGTTCCGCGGTGAGCAGCAACAGGCACAGTGCCCTTATCAAGCGGTATCACATGAGTGATTTCAAGTTTCCTTATGCGCCCGACGTCGAGCTGCAGGAGCTTCCCAACAGCGTCGTCCTCGACTTCATTGATGGCAGCGGCTTGCAAATCGCCTGTGAGGACAGGGCCGGGCAAATGAATGTCCTGAAGAGTAAGTTTCACTACTTTTTGGGCTTCTTGCTATACGCTTGTGTAATACTAACTAGTTGCACAGTCCTCCAAGATGCCCATCGCAGGCACACCAGCTTCGGGCAGTAAAATGCTGTCCTACGTACTATCACCACGAGGTCCACCAGTAGCTGACAACCCCTCCCCCACTTTTTTTCTTTTTCTTCGCCAGCGCACTCCTTCAATAGCGCTTGACGGTCTGGCCACCATATTTCCATCTCCTAGTTTGCACCTCTCTTACTGTAGAGTCTACCCCTCTGAGCTCTACCTGTTCACTCATTACTACCTATTTCCTTTTATAAGCCTTACTGCCTTCTCGATATCTAGACCTTGGTTGCGATTTGTTGATCCTTTTCACTTCCAGGGCCTAAACTTGGCTATCAGTCAGCGATGGCCCTGGCTGCTTTTAACCCTCTAGATGTTTATACCTTTGTTTTTTTTTTCGAACAACAAAAGGTCACGCTGCACAGCCTCCCTTTGTTTTTTCTTGTGTTCTCTACACTATGATACCTGATACCACTTTCTGGATCTCACTGCCATGGCTTGTCAGCATTTTCCTCCCTTAGTTATACCTCTGTTTGTGTCTTGTTCGTAGATTGTATCTGGAGAGAAGGGGAGATGGAGGCAACCTATCTTACTGTGATGAAAAAAAGAAACAATATATCGTTGGCTTGAGTCTTACAGAAAGAGGTACCTAAACGCGTACACCCTACCCTATTTACTACCCAAAATGGATGATGCTGGGCTGAAACTGGCAAGTCAGTTTGGCGTTCTGCATTCGGTTTGTATACAGCTTACATAGGCCTCCCTGGGTGAGACGTGCAAAGATCTGCTCTGCTGTCATGTAGTCGTCCTTTGTTGTGTAAGACCAACTGTTGGGTAACAATCTGCTTAGGTACCTGACAGGCAGGACAACACATGTAATAGTCCCAAACATTGAACAACTATCATTCACGTTCTGTACACAAAGCAGAAGAGGTGAGATCCATGCCCAACAGAAACATTGAACCGCCGTAACTGGTTGATTACTCGATGCTCCTGTCCGTATATCCCACCAAGTAGCTCCAATCATGAAAGCCAAGATGATAAGACAGCAGGAACTGAAAAGGACAAGAACATCATCGTCGACATTCCCGTCTCAACCCCCGACACATGGGTGAGAGAACAAGATATCATGGCCGTGTCATGGCAGATGATCTGAGTTTAATATACATAAAAGTACAGGCAGATTAGGGGTTGAGGTCTGATTGAAAAGGGGTGGGAGGAGAGATTGAGGAAGCCAGGTCCATCTGTTCTGTGTGCGTGACTCTTGTGTTTTGGTGAGACCGCATATAAATGGACATTTCTTACAGTGTTCGGTCAATCTGAGTGTGGTATATGGAGATCTGTATGTGGCTCCTTGACTGGTAGCCAACTTCTCTCTCCCCAGATTGTGTGAGGGGCTCAGTTGCCGAATCAGAAGCTGTTCCAAGAGCCTCTGGGCCAAGCCAAAGACGACAGACAGTATGCGAATGGCTTTGTGGGGGAATCCCACGCCTCTCCCTACTGAGGAAGAATCCAACACTTCCTGGTTCCATTCACCAAGCCCCCATCTCACCATCTTACCTCGCCGAAACCCGCAATTTTGCAAATTTGTCGCCATCAACAACCCCGCCATCCCCGAACTCCAATCATCGTTCATCACCCATCATTAACGACTGTCCTTCAGAGAGCGGGCTTCGCCTCGCTCCTCCCCAGCGCAGCATTCACCTGCCCAGCCGTCAAACCGCCGCCTTGGCCGCTGAGAGCACCGGCAGTGAGCACCTCACCGCCCAGCTCACGCATGCGCTGTTCCTGCTCCATAGCAGCATACTGCTGATCCTCGCCATAGGCGAGCGAGAAGGGCACGCCGACGAGCAAAGCGGTGACGGACACAGTCCAGGCGGCGCGGCCTGCAAAGGACAGCGCCTTGCGCACGGCTGATGTTGTCTGCTCATACTTGTGGTAGATCCAGCCGCGGTAGGCGGGTGGCACCATATCGCGCAGGGCGTGCAGGCGGTCGGCGAGTGTCTCTTCCGAGGGATCGAAGTTGGACTCGGTGGAGATCTCGGAGTCTGGAGTTGGGACAGACTGGTTAGTTGCTATACTGACAGGTGTCTCACGGGAGACAAATATTGGGGGCTTGGCTGAGCGAGTCGCGACGTACCAGTATCAGTGTACTCATCATCATCCTCCTCCGGCCCTGGTTGGGGCTGGGTGAAGTGCTCGTCCTCGACCTCAACGAGTTGCACCATTTTGGCGAATTAAGAAGGCTCTTGTGCGGGGAGAGTGGGTTACTTGGTTCAAGAGTGTGAGAATAGGACCGCACGTATGACGGATCGGCTTGTCTTAAGGCTAGGGCGGGGTGATTAGGCAGGCAAAGCACGTCGATGGATGAAGTATTTCTGGCCGTGAAAGCCGCCTCCTGGTCAAAACGTCTTTTTTTCGCGGCAAGGGAATGACGGCGTTTTAGACCGCGCTAGTCCCGATTAGGCTTGGCGCCGGCCGTGTGGGGAGAGTGGGTCCGTACGGTGTCCCTCAGCAGAGCGCTTCAGCCTCGCCAAGTTCACGTGCGAGGCTCTCTCCAGGCACGACATCAAGGGGTCGACCTTTCCCGATCTCTCAAGAGCACCTGGCATGACTTCATCTCGCACCTGAGTATTCTCATCTGGAGAGTAGTACTGATATCAAAGATTCACAGAATCACATATGGCTCCGTCTTAGCAAACATAGTGATAGCAAAACAGCAAGCCATCTGGTTATCTATCTCCAAGCTCTCACTCCTCCAAGCAAACATCGCCGCAATTAAATAATACCTTATGCAGTCAGTACAGCATGCTCGTCTAGCTAAACTCCAAGCCACTCGCCGTATTACTGGGCCCAGAACTATATGTCCTCCAAGCCCTTCCTGCATTTGCCAAAACCTTTTTAGGCCGAACCCTTCCTCTCCTTATTAGGTGCTGCTGCAAACCGAATAGACCTCCTGGAGGGTGGGACACGGGGAGTATCATCGTCTTCACTATCCTCTTCGGCTTCATGGGGGCGAAGACCGAGGGCCGCCTCTCTACGGCGTCGTTCTGCCTCTGTCTCAACCTCATGGGCTTCTTCACTCAAGTTCTGCATCCCCTTCAGAGCAGCGAGACGCCGCTTGCGCTCTGCATCCGTTTCGACCTCCACCCTTGCTGTGTCAACATCGGACGTCACTTGTATACGTGGCATCGTGGTAGCAACCGGAGCAGAACTGCTACCAGTCTTGTCTGCAGCTGGTCTGCTTGGACCATCGTTTGCCTTTGATTGTGCCATTTGTTGAGCAAGGGCTTTGGCTTGGTTCTTGTCCAGTTTTCTCATTTCATTGAGAAAGTCCTCCTTGGTCAAGCGCCTTCCTATGCCGCCGATGGTAAAGCGGATGTGCTTATCGTCTTCATCATCCTGTTCATCAGGTAAGCTCTTTTTCTTGCCTTTCTGTGCAACTGATGATGCTCCTTCGCCTTGACCTGACTTCTCTGCTGCCCCACTGGACTTGTCCAGGGCCTTCACAAAGATGCCCATTCCCATGTGCTTTAGACCTTGTGTTACCAGATCAGACTGCGGCTTGTCAGATGGCAAATCATATTTCTTGATGACGTCGCCATCTTCATTTTCGAGGATGATCTGTAGATAGTTCATTAGCCTGAAAATTTAAGAAAGTTAGTGTCCTTCATATACGGCGGACGTACCGTGTTGCCGAACTGGAAAGCCCGAGCTGGCTCGCTTTTCCTGAACATCTTCTCCTTGCCCTTCCTCTTCTTTATCTCGGCTTCACGCCAATTTATTATTCTCCTCTTGAGTGCCTCATAAGTCCAGCCCGATGCTCCAGCTTCTGATTTAAGTTTCATCTCAAGGGTTTTGGCATCAGGTCCAGCATTCTCCTCTGTGACAGATGTGATGGACACCACATCACCGTCCCGGTTTTCCACCACAACAGTATTTCCTTCCTCATAGACCTCCAGCCTTTCTTTGCGCCCTTGGGCATCCATGGACACCCGGGTAGCTCCGGAGGTTGAGGCTTGCGCAGGTGTTTCAGCGGCTGATGGTCCAGCTTCCGCCGTAGGCATCGACGGCGGCTCTTGTTCCTGTTGCGGCATGTCGGAACTGGCGCGCTGAGATGGCGGAGCTTGGTCTCCCTGAGCTCGTCGTTGGGGAAAGATGGCTGATTGGCTGATAGGCCCTCCTGGACCAATCCCATCATCCCACCTCTTCCTTCTCCAGCGTGAGGCTCGTGAGGAAGATCTGCTGTTCCGCCCAGAATGGTCTTCATCTCTTACACGGCGAAGGAAATTGCCAGAGTAGCCAATAGGTGGCAAGGTTCCTGGAGGATACTCTGGCATCTTAAGTTCCTCGCCCTCCAGCTCTGACATGCTCCTGGCCTGAGACCGTGATTGGGATGAGATGCGCGGGAGCCGGCTCATCCAATGTGGGCCATCATCATTGGCTGCAGTATATGACATCGTGACGGTCAGGGTGTTGATATGCTTGCCTAGGGTGAAGACCGCAACAGAGGAACCGTGGACGATGATGGAAGACACGACCATAAATGAAACAATCGGCCACACCAGAGTGATGAGCGTGTAGTGCTCGGCAGTGGGCGGTGGTAATTGGTCGAGGGGCACCGGGTCTTCCGATTCTAACTCTGCGCGTGCCAACATGGCGACGAAGATAGCGCCGACTCCAATAGGGCCAAAGTGGCCAGCAAAGAGAGCTTCACGCCAGGTTTTGATATCCGGAATTAAGGGCTTTAGTGCCATCATGATGGGGATACGGCGAAAGAGAATGACGAGAATGGCGAGCACAGAGAGCCTCCAGGCCTGCAGGCCAATAGTGCTGTCGTTGAATGAGCCCCACGGGATAATAGTCCCAAGGTACACAAAATAGGCCAGGTTGAGCAGCAGGTCGATGACGTTGGAGACGTGAGACTCCTCTGTTTTCTGCGTGAACCAACCATCATTTGAGAAGCCAACTCCGGCAGCAAATCCAACAAGGAGATCGTCGACTCCTAAGATGCTTCCGGATCCTGCACAGAAAAGTGCCAGGGTGAAGTAGAAGACGAGAAAACTCTCCCTATCGATCATGTCGTGCTTCTCAGCAAACTTGATGCCATGCCGAGCAAGGTAACCGACAATAAACCCATATACACAACCAAACAAGCACTCGTACAGGATGGTGTACACGATCCAGTGGAATGAGACCTCTTTGGCGCTCTGTTTGTCGTGGATGAGATACAGAGCAAGGTAGATGAAAGGGAATGCCATGCCATCGTTGCAGCCCGATTCTGCCGAGAGAAGGTCGCGCAAATGCTTAGGCACTCGTTTCGCAAACTTGCCCTTGCCAACGACAGATGAGGCTAGTACTGGATCAGTGGCAGTGACACATGCAGCCACAACCAGACTTTCGAGGAAGTTCAGGGGCTTGATCAGCCACCAAACAAGAAGACTAGTAATCAGCCAACCCCATGTCATGACCGGGACGAGTAGGAAGAAGACCGATCTCCAATGCTTCTCCATATAGTACTTGGGAAGCTCAACACCGACGGCGAAGCATTGCACAACCAATACGATACGAGAGAACTCAATAGTGATGATGTCGACGCCGCCCCACGAGGCCGGGTTGATGAGGTTAGCGGCATGAGGGCCAAAAATCACACCGCATATGGTCGCAACCGTGGCTTCACCAATGTACATGCGCTCCTTGAAAATGGAGGAGCAGAGCATGAACAAGGAGGTGAAGCCCCCGAGAATGATGTAGACCAGGTGCGGCCCGGTGATGGAGAGTTTGTCCCAAGCCATATTCTAGTGCCTGGCGTGCTCCGGGTGCCCATGGGAGGGCCAGAGGAGATTGACGTAGTGATTGGGGCAGTTGGTTGTTGGGGTGTCGGATGTCGGCTTCTAGGAGCTGTATGCTTGACCAGGGAGTCTAGTCCAGGGAACAGGAAGCCTTGGGGTCCTGAGTAATGTAAGGGGGATTAGTGTCGTTGAAGCATATAAAGGTATAAATAAGTTGCTCCTTGGTGTTTCACTTCTCAATCTGTCAGTCTTAAATCAGTTCTAAAATTACTGACCAGGGACGATCGCAAACCATACAACAATGGATGTAAGGAAACGAGACGGTCCTAAACATGGCTTCGGTGGCAAAATGGACTGGAGAGTAAAGTGGAAACACGTGGAGTCGCGGTTGGGGCGGGTTCCCAGTGAAGCGGTTCATCAATCCAATCCTGGGACCAACCACGAAGAAGTCGTTTCAATGGGCGAGGCTGGAGTCTGGAAGGCTGGGTAAGGAAATGAATGCTAGCGACGCGCCCAAAGAAACGCGTGGGCCCGTTACTTGAACCTCGTGAACTCTGGCACAGGGGCGGAAGGAATGATATACCTACCTAGGTAGATAGGCATCAATGGCGATAAGGGCTTAAGACTGTTGAGTTATCGTTACAGCCTGTGGAAGGAGCGAGGAGAGAAGCTTGTTCAAACAACCGGATCGTAATAGACAAAGTATCGGGCCGGGCCGACAGAAGGATGCCAGACGGTCGGACAGACGGTCAAACAGGTTTGATAATTAGGTAATTTTTGGGATATCAACAAGACTTTATACTGACATGATCCTCAGCCCCCTGATTTATTTTTCGACACTGCATAGGTAAACATTCGGTTTCTCAACACATTAGCTTTGACACTGCAAGCGACGCGTAGCGCATGACACTACTTCGTTGGTGGAAGCGATCAGCACAGCCCGTTGCAAAAGCTGTGGGTCTTCACTGATCCTTGGCAAGAACATTCACTCTTTGCTGTTTGGATTGCTGGTGGCACATATGCCATGCCCACAAGAGAACTTGGAGAGATTTCAAGATGTTAAGAGTACACTAAAATCGAAAGTTTGCAGTTCACATGGGATCAATCTTATGGCCGAGGACAGGCACCAATGTTTGTGTGTTACAGCTACCTAGGTCAGGTTGGTAACAGGAAACAGTTCAGTTTGGGAGCACGGGGAAAAGCAGAGTTGCTCCTGCAGGGACACCCTAGTCCTTGCATGCAGCTCCACGAAATGGACATGAACCTTCGAGCCCTACTTCCACAGCAGAGGGAAGATAGCTGTCCTCCTCGTACGTAAATACTAAGCCGTTGGAATTTCGTTTGGCAGGCAACTGACTACTGCTATCATTAGGCAAGCTATATGTATTTGTATATTGATGGGAAGACTCGATGTTCAAGCTCACGACGTCTGCCGTGTTGCAACAAGACCCTGCCAAGCTCTACCCAGAGATGCCGAGAGGTCAATTGACGAATCCTCTTCGGCTCCCACAGTCTTGGGTTGAGTGAAGCTTCGTGATACAGATGATCTGCCGAGCGCCGAGTCTCGTTTTCAGATTGTTTCAAGCCCATCTCCTTGTCTGCAGCTGATGTGCCTTGGATGAGCTGAGGGCAGTTTGATGGCTGAACAAGCTACACTGCATTCGTGAAAATGTTCAGTATTGGGGCTTTCTGCGCTTCCAATGTGAGTGTTGTGCAGTTGGGCCATGCCTCGTGTAAGCACATTTTCACAGCAGGGCATCCAAGCAAACAACAATCATGGTATATGCTGCAATAGATAGGTAGGTATTCATTGGCAACCATGGCAATGTATGCGATTAAATACTAGGGAGAGCTTGCTTCATTGGGAGATATGCCTAGTTTTTGAACCTTTGACATCCCGCTGAAGACTCGATCAATCTGCAGAGCCAAATCAATTGATGGCTCTGATAAGGGTTAGGGTCATTATCTGCTCCTCCCACAGCATTGCA
>JAAFKN010000514.1:0-12400 GCA_011800035.1 Thermochaetoides dissita | reverse complement strand
GGAGTAGTAGGCGCGCAGGACGCGGCAGACGAGCGTGTCGTCTTCGGTATCGCCGTCTTGTTCGCTGCCGAAGAAGGTGCGCTGGAGTCTGGTCACGGAAGTGTACCACGAGAACATGTTGGTCGGTTAGGAAGGTGAGATGGGTTTGATGTGCTTATTAGGAGGTTGAGCGAAGTCGGTGAAGGGGTTGTGGAAGAAAGTCGGTGACGGTGACTGAGGTCAAGGGAAGAGTCGTCGTCGCGATGTTACGCGCTCGGAATTTCGTGTCCTCTCGGCGTATGCTGCTCTGGAGAAAGGTAGGAAACGAGGTTGGGCTCTGAACCTCCCCGGTATTGTTCGGGAGTGCCGATGGTCGCAGGATGAGTCGGATGAGTGCGAGAGGATACGGCGTTGCCGCAAGTCGCGACGCTCAGCGCCGCTATTAGGTCTTGTAGGAGAGAAATTAAGTGCGCCGTACCCACGCTAAAACTAGGGAGGAAATGATAGAATATTCAGGTGGTTGTCGTGGGGATGTGCGGCGTGGTCGGTGTTACGGTTGAGGATGCTTCGGACAGAGTTCCACGAAGCATGTTGGATGCTGGTGCTGTTGCGGCACCCTTGTTTCGACTTTCAAGCTTCAGAACATGCCCCACTTTTAAGGCCAACCCGTGGTTTAGGGGCCAGGATCCAGGGGAGCCGAAGCCTCCTGTTGATCACGGTTCCGGGTTGACAAGACCCATCGATTGTCAACAATGACATTGACGGATCTTCTACGACCCTTATTGACTCCTAAAAATAATATCCCCAAAGTCAGGTTCCCAGTTCTTGAGCCATATGTATTCATTACATAGCAGCCGGTACTGCCGATGGAAATGAACATGAATGTATCCCATATCTGCCAAATAAGAACCCCTAAACTCCCTCAACCCAACCCATGTGAATGTGAATGTGATGCCGTACTGTGGGAATCTCAGAAAGCCAGCAGCTTGGCCCGATCTGCCTCTTCCCTCTCGATCTCCAGTTCCTTTCTCTTCCGCGCCTTCGGCTTGACAGCCTTGCCTCTCTTCCGCTTGTGGCCCGCCTTCTTCTTCTTAAGCTCCTCCTCGTCATCCTCCTCACTCTCATCATCGTCCTCATCGTCATCATCTTCGTCGTCGTCATCCTCGTCGTCGAACTCCTCATCATCACTCCCCAGCCAGTCCTCCAGATCGCCGAGCTCATCCTCGCTCTCCTCAAAGTCCGACACGTACTCAACCACACCATCCTCCTCATCCTCCTCCTCGCGCTCATACTCAACCTCGCTCTCCTCCTCCGACTCAAAACCCTCCTCATCGGCCTCAATACCCTTATCATGATCCTTATCCCGCACACCCTCGCCCTCCGCCTCAAGCGCATTCAGCACCTTCTTCCAGATCTGCGGGTTGCAGTTAAGCGGCTGATCACCGTACGCACCCTGCCGCAGGCGGTCAAGAAGTTCGCGCTCGATCGTCCGCTCCAGCTTGGCCGCCGCAAGGGCCTTGCGCTCTCTGGCTTCCTCGCGCTTCTTGATCTTGGGCGCCATCTTGGGCACAAGCTTCTCGCCTAACCTGGCCTCCTCCGCGGCTATCCTGCGCATCCGGATCGCGACTTGTACGAGTCGGGTGAGACGTTGCTTGCACTTGTGAATGAGGAACTTGGGGAAAAATTGGAGGCGCTGGTCGATCTGCTCGAGAGCCTTTTGGTAGTTTTGCGAGAGCTTGATCTTTTCCCACCATTTGGAGGGCATATGAGACCGTTCGATCTAGACGGTAACTGTGTTAGCCTTTACTCAGGTGCCGCGATCCCATTTAGAAACATACGGTCTTAATGTAGAGGTAGATTGTCCCCTTAGGGGACTGCCTCACCGTCGCATATCGGCTGTTGGCGAGCGGGCAGCTCTGGCGATTGCACAGACCACTGACGGAGTACTCATTTCTGCAGAAGTTTTGGCCCTTCGTAGTTCTAATTTACGGTTAGACTATACGTGGATGAGACGATGAGGTCATGCGACAAAGGCGTACTTGAGCTTGAAGGCACAAAACTGTTCTATGCGGTTGTCAGTACCATGCCGCCAATGCAGATCGATAGTCTTTCAAGAATGAACTTACGGTTTATGATTTGCCATACGATTTCGTCAGACATCTTGGATCGCCCTCAATTAAGCAATGTGGCAGGTCGGTAAGGATTGGGTTAGGTCGAGGAATTCGGGGAACTTTGGCCCATGCGAGAAGGCAAAAGATGGTTCTACTTTGACTGTCAACACTGGAGGGGCAACCAGCTGCCATGGCGACAAAAAATTTGGGGACCGTTGAGTTTTGCCTGCGCTGATTGACCCGTGCTGGTAATCTTATCTTATCTTATCAGCTTATCAGCCAAGATTGTCGTCAGATCCTTGAATCTCTCACATGGCCCTCATCATCAACGGTGTTCTTCCCACGGTCTCTCATTTCATTTTTCTTGTTCTTGGGGTTATTCTTTCATGAATCTGCCTTCCCGGAGTCAATGTTTCGTCATGCGTTGAGGACCACCTCGATCCGCGCCCTCCGGGGCCTGCGGAGCGTTACATTCGTTCTGAGGAAACCCTCTTGTCCTTCATTGAGCTCAGCTCTTCGGCACATTCACACATCGAGCAGTGTTTCCGCAACCATTAGGGGCTCACCTAGCTACACCGTTACAAATGACACCATCTATGCACTCTCGTCAGGCGCGGGAAGGGCAGGCATTGCTGTAATTCGTATATCCGGACCAGGATGTATTGATGTAGGTCAGCCTTATGCTCTTCTCTAACCTATCTTAACTAATACGCGTTCAGATTTTTAAAGCACTATGCCCAACTAAACCCCTACCCAAACCCAGATATGCCGGTGTGAGGACACTTTTCGAACCCGGCACAGTCGGCGCATCCGCAGAAAACATCGTAGACTCAGATGCTCTAGTGTTGTACTTCCCGGCCCCCAAAACCGTGACAGGGGAGGACGTCCTCGAACTTCACGTCCACGGAGGCGCAGCAACCGTAAAGGCTGCGCTGGCCGCAATCGCGAAGTGTCCCTCGTCAGGCAAGATCCGCTACGCCGAGCCCGGCGAGTTCACCAGACGCGCCTTTCTCAACGGCCGTCTTGACCTGGCTCAGGTCGAGTCTCTCGGTGACACTCTTGCTGCCGAGACGGAACATCAGCGGCGCGCCGCTGTCAGAGGGACGTCGGGCATTCTTGGCAAGACCTATGACAGCTGGAGGGAACAACTTCTTCTCGCGCGTGGCGAGATCGAAGCGCTCATTGATTTCTCGGAGGACCAACATTTCGATGAGTCGCCGACTGAGCTGCTCAGCAATGTCACGAGAATGGTGGAGGAGATGCTGCACTCTATTAAGATGCACAAGCTAGCTAGTCAGCGAAGCGAGCTGCTTCGGAATGGTATCCGGATTGCCCTATTGGGTCCTCCAAATACTGGAAAAAGCTCTTTGATGAACCAGATCGTTGGCCGAGAAGCCTCGATTGTGTCATCCGAGGCAGGGACTACTCGAGATATTGTCGAGGCGAGTCTTGATATCCGGGGGTATCTTTGCTCATTTGCGGATACTGCCGGCATTCGGACAAAGGATTCCGAGTCTGTCAACGATTCCGATGCGTCTCCCATTGGGGCTATTGAAGAGGAAGGTATCAGAAGAGCACGGCAGAAGGCGCTAGACTCGGACATCATCATTGCCTTGGCTTCTGTTGAGCCAGCGAAGTCTGGTGGTTACCGGATCAGCTATGATGTCGAGACACTTAGGCTGGCTGGTCAGGCAGAGCAGTGTATGGTTGTCATCAATAAGAGTGATGTTGTAGACCCAGAAACGCTCAACAGCCTAGTTGAAGAGTTCAAGGCCACAGCCTTGGCTAGTGTGGAGGACCTGCGTGACAAGGAGGTGCTCACAATATCCTGCAAAGCTGCAGCCTCACAAGCCCCGGGCTCATCAGACCCTGGGAACATACATGGACTCACGGAGAAACTTGCGCAGTCATTCTCTGCCTTAACTTCAGTCCCGGACGGCATGCAGCATCTCCTTGGTGTTACAGCAAGACAAAATCAGCTGCTGTCAGAATGTGAACAACACCTCCTTGACTTCATGATGGAAGCACAACAGCCAGAGATGGAAGGGGAACCAGATGTCGTTCTGGCTGCAGAGCATCTGCGACTGGCTGCCCTCCGACTCGCGGCTATCACTGGTCGTGGTGAGTCTGGGGATGTGGAGGAAGTCCTTGGTGTGATCTTTGAGAAGTGAGTTTAGTCAACACTTATATCATATCACAACACACACTAACGCACTTCTTCAGGTTCTGTGTTGGAAAATAATCTCTAATTCATTCCAAACGATCGACAACATCTGGTGAAAGAACTAGCAACGCATGAAGGACAAGCTATCGACATGAGGAAACCTCAAACGAAACAAGCCCAATCCATCCAACGCCTAGTTGCCGTGCGACTGTGAAGTCGACTTGAGGTCCCCGAGAGGAAAGCTGTTTGTCCTCCTCTCAGGGGCCTCTCTAATGTGCCTATCCGAACCAACCAGAAACGCCGACATCCATGATGCTCGACCCGGAGCAACCGAAATCCCGAAGGCCATGCTGAGAAGAAACCAAAACCGTGACGCAGCCAGACATGAAGCAAAGAGAAATCTTAACGAGTGGAGGCCTCAACGTCTTTGGGATTGACGTAAGGGCGTTCAGGCCAGGGAGCACTGAGGGCCTTTAGTTCGATTGGCCGCTCTCGTCATCCTTGTCGTCCCTGATGGCAGGTGTTAGTCAAGCTGCGGTGGTGAATGAAGGGGGAAGGGTTACTCACTTGTTGTATCCGGAGCGTCCGTAGTTGACAAACTTGTTCTCCTCGCCGTCGTCCTCGCTGTCATCCCTACGAGATGTCAGCCTGAATGTCCGATCAATTGATCTATCTTCGGAAGGAACTGACTTGTTGTAGCCGGAGCGGCCGTAGTTGACGGGGCAGCCGGTGGTGAAAAAAGCAGCGGTAGCAGCCATTGTGCTTGTTGATAAGGGCAGTTTGGAAGTTATGGAAGTTTTGGTTGTTTAGAAGGGGTGAAGTGTTGAGTGCTTTGTGAAGAGCTGGTGAGTTTGCCTTGGTATTGATCGCCTATTGGCATTTTGCTGATGATGAAGACAGAATCCCATCTTAACCCCGGAGGGACTAGGGATTTATATCTTCGATCGAGGACGGCGGTCATACTTCCGTGACATCGTCATGAGGCCCAAGGGTAGTAGGCATCTTTGTCGCGTTGAGCCCAATGAACCTATTCGATCTCGCACGCCGCCTGCGCATCAGCGTATAATCTCTCTTTCCATGTGCCATTCTCGCAATGATTGGTGATGGCCATACTGGTGTGCGAGGCAGCAATGCCTCGTTGGAGGGCCCCCAAAAGCTGCTGGTAAGATGACATGAGGCAGTCCGGGCTCGCTCAGCAATTGCCTCCACCCACATGTCCATACATAGCTTCTGCGGTAACAAGCATGGCTTGGAAAAGATCTCGACATCTCACTGGATACTGATATGCAAGGTCTGACATTTCGCCCTGCACAAATCTGCCCCCAACTGAGTGACTCTTACCTGCTACATAGAACCTGTTTTCTTTCCTGCGTCTTGACAAGCGGTGAGGGAGAAATAGGACTTTCTCGATATCACCGTCAATCTCTGTGCAAGCTATCTACTTTTCGACGGACAACGCGAGAGATGGGTTTATTTTGAGGTGCTTAACAGAGCATGCAGCACCTTGCATACCCGAGGCCTAACAACCAGTAATACCCCGTTCCAATATGCAGCCATCAACACAACAGCATATACAACATCAACGACGCAGTCGCTGCCAGATTTACCAGGGTCCAAAACTGCCGACATGGAGGGGTGTGTGGATGGACATCTGGAACACTTCTCTGACCTCGCAGCCACGAGGTAGTGTAAGGCTGTGAAATTAGGTTGTGCAACATGGGGGTTGCTACGGACGCACCCGTCTCTTTTTTTCGATGCTGGATTAGTGGAAATGGATGCCTGGCAGCATGTCGTTTGTAGGCAGCAGCCTGCTGTGGCTGCCAGGGTTTTGGGTCGTCGCACAGAGATCTCGAACCTCAACCCTGCAGTGTCTTGAGATGCAGAACGCCGCCATTTGCTCATCTTCACAACTGAGGAGTGAGGACTACGCTTCCTCCGCAGATACCCGCTTGCTTGATGCCGTTCTCAATTGCGTACAATGCGCTACCTAAACTAAGGCATCCATCCAGCCAGTTAGTCCTCATCTCGTGCTCCATCACGGACGCGGCTGCGTCCCGAAGCTGGCGTGCTCACTTCCATTTACACTCCTAGCCACAAGGTCTTCGCTCATTTTTCCCGGAGCCCTGCAATTGGGGCCTCTCCCGGCTGTATGGTAGCGACGATATTACCTGGGACTGCGAATATGTTCCTCTCATCCAGCCTATTGGTTGGATCTTAACGCAACAAATGCATGGCTCTACCAGTTCATCGATTACTTGCACCGATTCTCCACATGGGGTGATTTGCATACACACTGGCTTCATGAGATTGGATAGTATTATCATCGAAGGAGTCACGTCCATGCCAGGAGACCCTGTCCTACAGCGCTCTCTCACTCCTCGCCTTTCTGTCCACAGCTCGCCTCTCTAGCCTCGCCCTTCACCCACAAGCGCTGCCAAGCCACCTCGAAACCTGTCAGACGGTAGCCGGCGGTGACGTCGGTTCCTGGGCTTGGTGTGTCATTGGGGGT
Source organism: Thermochaetoides dissita (assembly GCA_011800035.1). Lineage (NCBI taxonomy): Eukaryota > Fungi > Ascomycota > Sordariomycetes > Sordariales > Chaetomiaceae > Thermochaetoides > Thermochaetoides dissita. The sequence continues at coordinate 5,637 of JAAFKN010000514.1, read as the reverse complement.
GGATGGGTTGCATCCCAAAACTACGGGTCTTCCGTCTTCCTTTCCATATTGCAGCAGGGAACTTGGGTCTTGCGAAATGCCGTGAACTGCGCCCACGGGGAAACCGAAAATGAAGCTGCCAGGTTATCGCATGCACGCCGCGTGCGTCCTGAGGTTTGTGGCTAGGCTTACGGATCTGGTACCAATCAGAAAGATGGGTTGGGTACATGATGATGACGCTTCTGGAAGGTCGGTGCCTCATCAAAAAGCCGGAGACTTTGCAATCGGGTAGGGTCAACTATTCGGCCCGTACATCGGCCCCACTCCCCTCCCGGGGAGCCCGTGACGGAGCTCAGCCCAGGCGGAGGATTCTCACCAGTCTGTATTTTGAGCTTCTATTCTTTGAGCTTAGACAGTATTTACGTGATTGCGTCGATTTCGTCCTGCAAAGGTCTTTTGCTTTCTCTCTCCGCTTCTGGCTCATGATGAGTCTCTTCTCTTTCGTTCTACACATGTCGTGAGGTTGTGGCTTTTCCGTCGTCATTGGGAGCGGGAAAGCCTTGCAAGTTGTTCGGCCAGTCGGACTGCGGGGCCCGAGGATCCTGACCAGCTTCAATGATCGGCCATTGGACATTCAAAGCAGTTCTGACATCGCTGCCTCAGTTCCCGCTTGTTTGAGAACGTGATTCCCTTCCCAGACAGGCATGCAGCTCATGAGAAGCCAGCTTCAGCGAAATGGGGGCCCAAAATGTCATGACCTGGAACAAGATCTCTGCAGAAAAGAGTCAACAGACCAGTGGAATGGGAAACCCCAGAACAAAAGGCTCGTGTTGGAGAGCCTCAAAGCTACACATTTGATTGGGCAGCTTAGGCGCTGTGAGTGGTCCCATTGGCAGCGAGCAGCATGCCGACGTCTGGCTCCCTCGTGAATGACTTGTTAGCGAAGCGATGCCTAACTGTGCCTTCTGGAGGCCTGGAAAGCCTTGTTTGATGCCTGTGACTCATGCCGCCTCTTTATTCTCGACATTGGGTAAGCCTTGCGTTTGGAAAACTTTGGAGTCTTGATGTTGCGGTGGATGAATGGTTGGGGGGGGGGAGGGACTTGGAGTTCTTGGCATGGGAGCTCCTGTGTAAGTGCTGCAGCTCCAATCTCACCCTGTACCCAATCGGCCGTCCTCGAAAAGCTCGAAACATTTAGCCAAAGCCGTATTGGTTTATGCTCGAGGCATATAGTATTGTGATTTTCCCTGGTATCAAATGCAACAGAAGGTTGCCTCAGTTTTTGCGAAGGGTGAAGGGCGCAGATCATGTGGAACAGTGACCCTGACATAAGCTCTTTTTTTGGCAGATGTTCTGCTTACGGCGGTGACGAAACTGACGATATCCGCAAGTTCTGGTTGCATCTGAGACTGAACGCCTTCCAATAGGACTGCTCATGGTATTGCAAACCTTCTTCAACTTGATTCCTTGAAGGATGCTTAAATCATGGTGATGATGGGTTATCGTGACCCTGGTCCAGACAGGGTGGGGACGGCAGTTACTTCCCAGCTCACGATGAGACGCCGTCAAGATCTAATCTGTGCTGATAGTTGGTGATAATGAATCCTGGCATTCGCAGATAGCTCAATAGAGTTATATATCAGCAAGGAATTTTTTTTGGTGCCGGCAGATGGAAATAAAACTCAACGGATGGGCGTCTGCCGCCAGAAAACTGAAGCTGTCAAAACATTCAAGCCCCTCCTTGGGGTTGACGTTGTCTTTTGCAAGCCACCATCAGCCTCAACAACCCCTCCAGCGCCACATCAACTCTGGCTCAAAAACTGGTACACAGTGTAAAATTAGTATGAATAGACCACCGCACTGTAATACAGACATGTTCTGAGCCTCGTCCAACTGGAATACTATCTGTTGTTTTCCCCGCAGAAGCTGGGCTTTCTTTTGAGTTTCTGGTCCAATAATGGCGAGTGCCTGCCGTTGACAAACTCCGAGTTACTCTTCGAAATTTTATCACCATCCCATCCCATCTTCAACACCACGTTTTGGTGGCGTGGAACCTAGGAGATCGATCGATTGACAGTTGACAGTGCCAGCCCGACTGCTCGCCGCAGCAACAGCTGGGCATCTGTCTGTCTGCCAGTCTGGGCATCTGCAACAGCAGCTGTAAACCAAAAGTCGCCAAACCGCTCTAGGCATCGTGCATTCATCATCCGCATACCAGTGCCCGGCTCCGATCCTCCTGCACTGGCGATATCCAGTGGTCGATCAGCCTCTGCAAGCTCCACCGGGCATTATCCCGTACTCAATCCGGTCCTGTGCCCGCGCTCGCACGCACCACCCGCACCGCAGCGACCGCAGCGACCGCAGCGTCCGGCCACGCGGGAAGGACCCCCCAGCTTTCAAGCTCTGGAGTCGGCCGTGTTTTGGAGAGAGCTTGCCGCGAGCGTCAGGTCGTTGAGTGGGACCCCCTCCCCCTCGGTAGCCCTTCACGATGATGCCGCCGCCGAGTAAGTCACCCATCCCATCTTTAGTCTGTCCTGCTTCTTGCTATTGTTCCTGCCCGCTCTTTCTCTTTCTACACTCCGTCCTGTCCTGCCAACCCCCAGGCTCGCCTGCCTAAAATCCGTCTGTTGGTGGAATTAGAATGCCCAGGCGGCCTGCCTCTGTGCCCGATTGATCACGCCCGGCGTTCTCCTGGCACCGAGTTGGCCGCGACACTTTTTTGTTGCAATCCGACCACTGGCACCTCTCCAGGGCAACCAGCCTGGATCCTCTCGTCGTCTCGCCAGCTCGTTCCCAGACGAAGTTGACGGCTTGACGGCGCCGCACACTGCCACGGCCGATCCTCCCTCTGCAACCGCTTCGAATCCTCCCGGGCTGGTCGCCGTGCCAGTTTCGCAACTTCGTTTCTGCATGCATCTGGCGCATCTTCTAACCTCCAAGGACGCCTGCACTGGTGTGGTCCGGCTTGCGCAGACACTCGCGACGACACACACGTACTCTTCCTAGGCAACCCGAGCTGTGACGAGCTGGGCGGAGGGCCAATTCTCTTTGGATTCGGACACACAGACACAATTCTCGCTCGTTTTGTTGTTGCGGCCTCTCTATACAGTCATCACTAACTGACATAATGGAAGACCTCACCGAGGACCCCTTCATCAACCAGGTCTTGTAGGTCCCTTCCCCAACTACACTCAGCCTCCTGCCCCACCGATAACTGACACTTCTGCTCCCTACAGGACCTATCCCCTTAGCGACCTCGAGGACTGTGCGATCGCGATCGATGCCACATACTGGCTCCAGCTCCATCTTGATGTTCTCCCCGGCAATGAGCCCCTGCTGCCCGCCCTGGGTGGGCTGACTGGCATCCAGGCGCGTATCGAGAATGAGTTGGATCAGTGGAAGCTCAACAAGATGACCCCATTCTTCATCTTTGACGGCCAGGCAATCGTGGGACAGGACGAGGTGGCAGTTCGGCGTGGCCTGGATCTCAACCTTAAGACGGACGGCGCCTGGGAGCTATACTTCAACAGCCGTGCCGACGAGGCTGTCCATGCCTTCGGCCAGACCATCAGTATGTGCGCACCTGCGCCTGTCTTCAGCCTCCTGAATCGTTTCCATTCCCGCTAACCTCTGCCACAAGGTTCCTTTCCCACTCGGGCGCTTTATCCTCTACTCCAGTCCATCCTGAGGCAGCGAGGCCTGCACTTCCTAGTGCCCCCCTTCAACGCTGCTGCCCAGGTAAGCTTGGCGGTCTGAAAATAAGGAGATCAGAAAGAACAGTCAGTCTGACCGTCCATGGCTAGATGGCATACTTTGAAATGATCGACTCGGACCAATGCGCCGGCATCATGGGCTCAACCGAGCTCCTGCTGTACCCCATTCGGGATTGCATTATTCGCATGATCGACTGGGATAGCAAGATGGTCTATGCAATCTCCAAGAAGAATATCTTAAAGACGCTGAATGTCAGCGAGCCTCTCTTCATTGACGCTTTCCTTATGACTGGAACGTCATTCCTGCCGCCTTTCCCTCCGCTGGCCGACCAGACGATCATTAAGGCGCCACGCTATACGGTAGTTGACGCATGTACCATGCTGCGCACCACTGAGAAGTCGGTCACCATAGCCTGCACCAGTTTCAATGATATCCTGAAGGCTCATGATCCCAAGTGGCTGGAGAAGTACCGCAAGGCGCGCATGGCTGTCGACCACTTTATCTATATTGCTGAAAACGGCGAGGTCAAAGTCAATGACTATGACCATCTCACAAAGGACAACCATGAGTATCTTGGCTTACAGCTTCCTGCAGAACTGTTCCACTATCTCAACACCGGTCTGATCGGTCCTCGTGTTCTTACCTGGATTACCCATGGTCAACTGCAAGTCCTTCCTACGTTGGATGGGGTCGCCTCGGAGGAGTACAAAAAGTTGGTCACCTCACAATCGGTCCGTATCAAGGAGGCAGCGCTAAGCCTGGTCATTCCTCGCCTTAACCGCGGCATCGGATATAAGAATATCACCATGAAGGTCTGGTACGACCGCAACTATTCATACACTGTTTGGGATCGCCATGAGCCCAAGGCCAGCTATGCTCCCCAGGTCAGCAGCTGGAGTGTGAAGGAGGAGTCATTCTCTGCACATTTTCCCCACTTTTCTCACGGTTCTATCCTGTCGGAGGTGCTTGCGCTGCAGAAGCCCGAGTTTGTTCCCCTCACCCGCTCGAGCCCCAGCTCCAAGCTGAGGAGTGTTGAATCGGCCGCGGTCATTAAGTCGATCACCCTCTGGAGGTTCCTGCACATCCGGGGCTATGTTGATGATCAGCATGAGCTGACCAGCTGGGGCAAGGTCCTGGCTGCGGCCCTTTCCGCGATCAAGCCCACAGTTGAGAAGTTCCCCGACTTCCCCAACCTCTATGAGTCCATCCTTGTCGCGTTCGAGCTGATCCGTTTCGATCTGCTCAATGCCAAGAACAAGCATGAGGAGCTACGTGGTCTGCCGCTCAACGGCTCTGAGGAGGACCAGTCGAGCCTGCTTCTGATCAGCCGCTGCGCTACGCTGCTCAAGTTGAGGCACGAGGCCAATGGGTACACTGGCCCTCTCAGCAAGAACCTGCTGCATTTCCGCACCCTGGTCTCGGAGGTTCGGTCAGCTGATCGTGACTTGATCGAGGCCATTCTTGCGTCCATGTTTATGTACGCGCAGGCCAAGCGGAAGCGTGATGACGGTTGGGAGCTCAGCCATCAGTATGTGCCCCCTGGATGACATGTGCTCATCCGAAAGTATCTTGATACTGACTCTTCACAGGCTGCCATTCCTCTACGATCCCGACGTCGCCCTCGGCATCGCGGTCAAGACTTACTTCGACGACATCCTGCCCAACGACCCCAACAAGGCCCAGAAGAAGGCGGCCTTCCCTGGTACCTATGTGCCTTATGCTTTGAACTTCGCTGAAGACCTGGACATCGCCTGCAGTTTCTTTGATGCTATCTATGCCGGCGTCCAGACTCTGGATGCCAAGGATCTGCCTGCTGCTGATCGCGCGGTCTGGGATAAGGCCGCTAAGTACCTGGAGCTGAGAAGGTAAGCTGGAGTCGTTGAGGAAGGAAGCTGTTGGTTTGGCAGACGGGGGATGTTGCTGGGAGAGGGGGGTGTGTGAAGG
>JAAFKN010000513.1:0-12448 GCA_011800035.1 Thermochaetoides dissita | reverse complement strand
ACTGTAGATCAAAGCGGACCTGGTTGTCGAAGCGAAGCACAAGGCAATCGCCAAGGATCTTCCCACCATCCCGATCATCAACCTCTGCCCAAGTCCAAATGCGCAGATAGTCGCCAGGCATATCATCAGCGGTCCCGAACTCCTGGTTCACAAAGTTGCCCAACTTTAGATCATTGGCCATTACGCGGAACGCCCCCCCGACGACGCCCTTAGCGATCAGTTCAGTGGGGACGGGCACGAACTGCCAGTGCACATGAATATTCCGGGCGCGATTGATCTCCCAGGTGACGGCACCCAGGCAGCGCTTCGAGAGCTTGGAGACCATGCCCTGCAGCGACTCGCGGAAGCGCGTCATCTCAGCGAACGTGCGCAGGGCCTCGTCCTCGGCCATTGACGCCCGGCTAATGGAGGCGGCGTGGTTGAGGGGCGCGATGATGAAGTGCGCCGGGATGGGCAGACCGCTATCGGCGAAGGTGTCCGGCCCTGGCAGCGGGCCCTTGGCGATGGCCAGGTAGGAGTCCACGCCGACCGCGCACACCATGTGCACCGCGAAGTTGGGGTTCGAGATGCAGAAGAAGCACTTGTCGGGGCCCGGTGGGGGGGACTGTTGCCGACGCCGCTTGTGGTCATGGTGGCGGTGATCGCGGGCAAAGCGTGAGAAACTGCCCTCGTCGTGTTCGCGCTTTCGGGTGATGGCGGCGCGCTTGGTGAAAGGGAAGGGGGTGCTGCCCGGAGGGGGCTGGGCGTTGTTGCCCAGATCTCTGAGGACAAAGGCATACATTGACTTTGCTCTTGCCTCATTGCCGAACCACGCCATGGAGATGAAGCGAGTGAAAGTAGACCCACGGTGGTCGGGCTTCTCAGACTCGGGGTAGACGAAGGGCTCGCGCTCAAAAAATAAGTCGGCCACAGGCGACATGGCGAAGTGGTACCTGGGCTTGAGCACTTCGCACAGTTCTGCGATGCCCTCGCGGCCACTCTTGAGGTTGGGGGGAATATTGAGCTCCTGGGCCTTTGCACTGTTGTTGCAGATGTTGGCTGGCCACTCGGCCGTGATAAGGATATCTGCGTAGTTGGCGCCGCGGAGGGTCGAGACGTCGCCCTCGAGATACATCGGTTCGTGCTGTTCCTGAGATTGGCCATATATGATCTCTGTGTTCAAGCAGCCGGTCAAGGTAACGATGCGAACGCCTTCCGACGTCTTGGTGACGGAACGCTTGCCGAGGAAGTTAAGGTTGGGGGCGATTTCTTCATCCTTCTTGATGCGGTCGATTACCTTCTGGGGGAGAGGGACAGTACCCACGCTAAAGTAAGTCGGACAGGCAACGGGGATGCGGCCCTCCAACAGGTCATCGAGCTCCTGCTTATCTTGGTTGGAGCCGAAGAGGTTGCCGGTGATGATCGCAAAACTGAAGTCATTCTTGGCGTGGACTGCTGCGAGTTTCTCGAAGGCAGCATGAAGCTTCCCATCTATGCTACCAAAAACGACGCTGAAGTTGTCAGTAGATGTAACACCAGCGAGCTGGCGGCAGGCGCGGACTGACATCTTGGTGGCTGCCATCTTGTCGCTTCAGAAGTTCAGTATGTCTGATGAACCTGAAGAAGATGGCGTTGTGTTAAGGAAAAAGGAAAAGGGAAAAGTCGGAATTAAACCTCCATGCGTCGAAAAATTTATAGACCGGTTCTACGGCGGGCAGAATTGGCCTGAAATAAAACGAAAACTTTCAATTGGATTGAATCATTTGTGTTGTGATGAGATTTCTGAGGTTGGAGCTGGCAAGCTGTTCAGCAAGGGAAGGCGCGATTCATCCTTCTTGTCGCGCCGATGATGCAGGACCGCGTTGCGATTCCTTATCTTATCTGGCCCCCGATACAGAGAAGCCTGAAGTTATGCATCTATCCCTAAAACTCCTTTACGTAAGGATCCGAGGTCATAAAATGACTTCGGACGTTGAAATTCTCGGAGATTCGTCGAATGTTTCATTAAGGTCGTCTCATAAAGGCTCATTCAATCGCAGAATTGAGATGCGACGATTTGCTTTGAGTTCGGCTCCGGTCACCACGCTTGCCTTTTCAGGTGCGGACTCGGCCCTGGACGCCGGACGAAAGACCCACATGTTTCAAGTGCCGTACCCCACATACCCGGTGCCAAGACCGGCAAGCACGGAGATTTGGTAACGCTGAATCCTTCGGCGACAGAACCTTCCTGCTCCGCTTTCTCTCGCCATTCGAGCACCGGAGTGGTCTCCGGAGAGTTTTGGAAGAAGTCTGAAAGACCCCGTGCAACAGCAGTCCTGCTTTGTAAGAGTGCCCATGCTCTTTGGGCTGTTTGGTCGCACTTCAGCAGCAATGTTAGCGTCGGCACAATATTGCGATGGTAAATGTCGATGGACGTGAACGTTCCGTAAGCGCACCGCCAATGCATTTCATGCCGAATAGTTTGCATGCCTTGTAATTCATGGGCTGAAACCTTAGCAGCCGGACGGAACAGGACTGTCCCTGCCATCTCTTACCTATAAAATGACACCTAATCCTTAGCACGTAACTTTACGAAGGCGAAAAATCTTGCAAGGTGTCCCAGAACACAGTATCATTTTTGTGGCCTCATTTCCTCGGACACCCAACCCCAGAACGGTTAGCAACACACCGTTGTCCAGTGAACAAAACACACCCATTAAAAATGACATGTCATGCTGTGGGCTTTGCCATAGCAACCAAACGATCACCCGTTCATTTGTCGATAGCGCTGCAGGGGTTTTGTTTACCTTTTACCCTTTCGGGTTGCTGAAGCCCCACCGGTCTGACGATGATCACTGAACACCGCATCACCGCACCTTGCTACATTCACCTGGGCAACCAAGGAATCACAGTATCACAAAATAAAAATTCAGAAAAATGTACAATTATTTACACTATGTATGTCATGTTGCATCTCACTAGCTACGAGGCTATGTGTGCGTGCGCATCTGCCAAATCATCACAGCAGAGCAAACAATGAGGGCCTTGTAGTCGGGCAATGGGGAGAGGAAGAAATAATATGTACACATGTGCAAAGTCAGTGCAGTTTGCCCCGGAACAGGAGACAAATCCCATCAACGGCTGTGAGCCCTCAGCAAGAGGAGAGCAAAGGTGATGAGAAAAGCGCACAAACACAGGGGCTGATGAGTGGGAGATTGCCCAAGAGGAGCAAAACCATCATCCTTCGTGCCCGGCCGAGATCCATCATCAACACTCCATCATCGATCCCAATATCCTTATCGCGGCCAGGAATCCGTACCCCCATGTGTTTCCCCCTCTTGTTTGCTTCCCCCAATCCCATCTCTTTCCCCATCCCATATTACCTGGGCAGGAAAAGCTGGAACCACCCAAGACCCTGACCGAAGCCGCCATCTATCATCCCAAGGCCATTGGGAATTCCTCCACATTCCTCATGTAAACTGCGATACCCCCGTCCTCCACAGCACACGTCGCGAAAAACCTGTGGCGCAGAGCACAGGCAATATCGTGAGAGCAACTAAGTTTTGTTCTTTCATCCATCATCCATCATGCTTTTCATGCCAGAGAGAAAAAGGGAAACAGGTATCATCACAGTAAACCGACAAAGGAAAGGTTAGGTAGGGTGTTGGTCATATGAGATGCTGGACCAACAGGATAGTCGTAGGTATCTTTACAGTTGGGGGGTTGTTAGAGGCCCAGAGAGGGGCTTCATCCGGGAGCTCTGGTAGAGCAGGTGCAGTGACATGTGAGCACCGCCGGTAGGATATATTAATGCTGTCCGGGACCATGCTGTTGTTGGTACTGGGAAGTGGAATGGCCAATCGGATGATGCATGCCGTTCTGCAAAGATAGAAATTATGCTTTACACAAAGGAGAGGATGCAAGTTGGGTGTGTCGATCTCTATGGCAATGTAGTGTAAGCGAAAGGGAAAACTCCAGGTTGTCGCAAGCCGGAGAGGATGCCGGATCCAAGGCCCGATATGCCTGGGAAACGCCACGCTATGCCAACAAGTCGAAGTCGAAAAGAGAAGAGAAGGCGTGCTCGTGTTTGCCGACGGTCGTGGGATCGCCAATCCTATCGTCAGGAAACAGGCCTCGCAGCCTGAGCCGAAGTAGGTCGGGAGGAGGCTAGCACGTCATGTCGAAGCAGTATTAAAGGCGGTAAGGGGGAAAGCTATGTGCCGGAAGCAAAGGAATATGCGCATGCAGAAGACAACACATCAACAGGGTATCTCATGCAAGAGCCAGACCTCGAGTCTGTGTCGATGTCCCTTTAGTTAGAAGGAAGCCACACGCCTAGTGCCAGCTCGATCAGAACCAAGGGGAGATGCGGCAAGCAATTTGGAGAACTCGCGATCACGGTGGCCACGGCCGAGGGCTGTCGGAGACTCGTCAAGACTCTGACCGCGCTGCCCAAATGCATACGTCTGAGCCCGGCTAAGACCCTTGCGTTGCTGGCGCAGGCGGCCCATCTCCCGCTCACACGTGTTCACATGCTTGGCATCATTCATCTCGACGTAGGCCTGGGGATAGCAACGCTCACGGTGTTCGCAGAAGAAGGAGCTGTAGCCACCATCGAGGATGTAGATCTCTGGATACGTGAGCTTCGGGTAGTTGTCGGCATTATAGTTCCGGTCTTCGGCACGAATGTAACGGGCCATGATGGGGGCGCGATGAGCTGAGTACTCGCAATGGAAGATGAGGAGGGTGCGACCCTCCATGGGATGACGGAACAAGTGATCTGCCAGCAGCTCTTTGTCGTTGTAATTGACAGCACCGTCGATGTGGCCGCCTTCATACTCGTACTCAAACCGGCAGTCGATGACCATCTTATGGTCATAGTGTTGGCTGTACTTGCCGTCCAGCACATCCAACAAAGTCTGACGAGTAATACGGGGAATGGTGTCTGTCGGATCATCGGTAAAGAAGTGAGGCAAGATGAGCTGATGGGGTTCTTCCATGTCCATGATGGATTGCAAAGTCGAAGGGGCGGCAGTAGGGCCATCTTTTTTACCCTTGATTACATCTTCGGGGTTTTCGAACATGCTGAGCGAGCGCCTGTACTGCCTGCGCGCCCTAGCGAAGGGGTTTGCACTCCTACGAGCGGTAATAGGGGAGCCATCGCGCACTGAGTGAAGAGCGCTCAGATGAGCCCTAGCGCGGGAAGTGGCCATAGCCGTCGGGCTCTCTATGCTCAGAGAGCGATGCTCCTGCGGAGGGGAGTCCTCGAAGCACTCGCTTAGAGACATAGGGGAGGATGAAGTGCTTATGTTAGAGTCATCTCCGGTTGGCAACCGGAACGAGGGAGGAGCCTGGACGTCCCCATGGGCACGGGAAGCCAGGCCATTTGATGTGAGACCCTTGGCACGAAGAAGAGATGGGCGTTTAAGACACAGCTTTCGACGGCTGTTATAAGACACGAGAAAACTTTGAGATTAGCCATCACTGGTAGTCAAATATGTGGTGGTAGTCATGTGCAATCAAACTTACTCGGCCGCGACGGACTTGACCGTATCGAGGGAATGTGTATGCGGAGTGGGGGATTCCAGCATCATCTCGTCAGCACCGGGGGTTGGAGACGACAGTTCGACATGGGCGAGACGGGAAGCCTTTTGCGGCAACGGCGACATATCCATCATATCGGAATCATCGAGGGCCGGAGACTCGGGCAGAGGCGGCGTAGTAGCGTAGTCTGGACCAAGAGCCTCCTGTTAGTCCCTCGAACCCAGACTGGTGAATGCCAGCCAGCAACAAAGAGATTATGCACTTACCACGCCCCTCGCTGGCATCAATCATTGTCGCCGTCGTAAAGAGGGAGCGCCGCGGAGTAGGAAACATCGGGCTGCTGTAGGACGATGGAGTGTAAGTACAAGTGAAGGCGTCATAGCTGTCGGCTAGGGGTTTGGATGCCAAAGCTTACCTCGCATCGTTGAGCTTGAAATTCTGCGACAAGTCGGCGGCAAGGGACGCCGCGGGAGAGGAGCCCCGAACGGACTTGAACAGATCGGAATTGTTGCGCTGGAACTTGTAAGTGCCAGTCAGAGGGTTCGCCCTCAGGTGCTTCCCGAACACGCTGCCCTGGCTAAAGGGGGAGACCGGCGCCGGCCGCATGGCAGCCAGCGGCGAAGAAGCGTCCATTGTGTGACAAGTGAGTGCTGTTGCATGCACAGAGGGCAAGAAAGCAGGTATGCTGGACCAGAAAGGGCTGTCAATCCTTCTCGGATAGTCGGCCTTCCTGTGTCAGTGGATTGTTGGAGGATGGCGTGCGGGTGAAGGTGCAGGTGCAGTCCAGAAGTCAGGGACGGAACAGGAATGTCGAGATTGAGACGACGCAGGTATACTTCGCGGGCTGACTGTGGCAACAATGATCGAGTGCTGCAACGACACCGCGGAAGTGATCTGAAGGCTGCTGTTGCATCAGTGGGCAGCAACAGCTCTGGGTGCCGGCTGTGGTTAAGAAGGATCGGGCGCAGGAGTTGGTGGTTGCTGGGCCTGTACTTCAGTTTTCTCGTCGTCCGGTGCAACGCGGGCGGTCTGCGGTTTTAGGACTGGCAGAACCAGGGACGGTAAGTTTGAAGTCAGGGCTGTACAAATTACAGCGGGGGTCCCGCTTTCGTTGCAGCCCAGGACACGAACCGACCTTTCAAGGGCCCCAAAAGCGGAAGATCGGGGCTAGGGTCGGTTCGCTGCCTGACAAAAGGCGGTTTGTTTGCCCGGGTCTCGACCGTCAAAGCGAGGTCGAAAAAAAGAAGCTGGTGTTGGCCGGTGGGTTGCTTGCAGCACCGCGCGGCAGGGCTGTGTATGGCGAGAGCAGGTTCCGCACTGTCGGGGCGCCCGTTTTTGGATGGATCTGGTGTTGCGAGACAGCGATTGCCAGTCGTCCCGATGACAGCGAAGAGACTGGCGCAGCAATCACGCGAATTGGCAAATGTTGGATGAAAGGGAAGATTTATGATGCGAGGTTGGATGAAGAGAATGGTTACGGTTATACGGCAATGCAAGTGGGCGGGAACGGGAGCAGGCTACCAGTGAGCTTGAAGATTGCGACCCCTCCAACTTGATATGGAGCGCCCTAAACACTGGATTTGGATGCACACCCGGTCCAGCCTCAGCTGAAGCTCGATCGCCAGTTCTGTTCTCGAATTGAGATGAGATGTTTGACGTGAAGATGTTGTCGGCAGCAAAATGCTCAAATTCTCACTCACGAAGACTGCTAGGTAGGCAATTGAGAAGGATTTTCTTTGCAGGCAAGCTGTGCATCGTGAGCAGGGTTTGACAGGGAAGCCTGCTGATCGAACAGCACTCCCGTCGCTTTTCCTCCAGGTTGTCAGGGGAGACTGGCTGGCGCCAGCAAGGTTGCTGCGGTTGCTCGGTGCAAGGTTGGTGCAGTTGGGCCCTGGCTTGTGGTAAGGGAGAGCTGACCCCTGCCCGCGCCCGAAGCATGTGTGGGGTTGTGGGAGCTTCCTCCTGCACCTCTTGTCTTGGTGAGGTAACGTTTTGCGTGAGATTCCCTGATAGAGAGTACCTCTTGAATCATAGGGCTGAACATGGCGTCTGCGGTCACTTTTATCAACCTCATACTCAAGCCATGTGCACGAACCATGGGCCTTGACTCCAACTGCAGCAGTGCCTCGTGGGAGATGTTTGATGTGCCGCTTTCGGCGCCCAAGGATCACATCCGTCAGCAGCTCCCAAGTCAGCAACTGCATGTCTCATCGTTGAAGAAATACCTACCAAGACTTGTTGAAGAGATGTGCAGGAGTTCGATTGGACATTCTTGAAAAGAAATTCCATCGGTTGATCATGGCACGCTGGACAAACAGACAAGATGCCGTCACAAGGCAAACAGCACAAGCTTGATCATCGAGTTTGTCTCCATTCGGCCACCAATTAGCTAGCATTGCTTCCTTTAAGATTTTTCATTGTCTGAAAACGCTGTATGGACTATGTGAAGAAGATATACTTAACGTTCAATTATGAAAGACTATTTCAACTACGAACTTATACTTTTCCTCAACACTTTCAGTTAATATCGAACTATCACCATACCCTCGATCTCAACACTTGTTTCACGAAAAAGTGTTTAAGCTCTGACTTTGCCAAGTAAATTTCGCGTTGTTACCAACGGAGCCCAGTTTGAGAAACACCTTGGTTCAATTTAGATCTCGTCATTCTTGTGAGATTGAAGCCAAATCTACAGTGGAAGTCAACCTGCTATCTATATGCCTACATCACCCACGGGTTGTTGACGTTCGATAGAAGGCTTCACAGCTTGCTGGTGACATGATAGGCGTCTCACATTTCTTTGACATCTTCCCCTTTTCGGCACGTCGAGCACAGACGCTTGTTGATGACGGTACCTCGTTAACCTGCGGCAGAGCCGTTTGGGGTCTTGTCGCAGCTTGAATTTCACAACGTTCTCTCAACCGAGCATATCTGATGAGCTGGATATGTCAAAGAACTATTATAACCAAGGTTCGATCAAGTATTCGAGAAGCTATTATCTCTGTAGTTGCTAGCCCAACGTTCTGGAAACGGATACCTCCGTCATGAGATTACTCGCTAAGACTCGAACCGTGGCACCCCCAGCAACGAAGTTTCCGTCGTTGCGGGGCTGATGTTACCCGCTGGTTGCTGGGCGGTTTGCAGGGGGGTTCTTAGGGCAAGCTTTAGCGTTGCCCTGGGAGAGTGTATGTATTGAACGACACTGTCGTTGAAATTATGGTCTCCCATCTGTCTCTTCATCAATTGAAGCTATGGTGGCGATATGGAAGGGAGCAGAATGTCGATGACAATGAAGAGAGCTTGAAGCTATGAGCAGCACAAAGGCACCCCCGTCGTCTGGAGCGTCCCATTGTTCTCAGCCCTTTTCCGTCCTAATCAGTGAAGACGTCATAATGCCTCGGCAGGGCTGGGACCGAGCACCCATGCTTTCTGCATCGGGCAGCTTTTCCAAGGCCAAACAAGATCGTCCAGCAGATGTTTTTCGCCGGTCATTACGTTGTGACTCGTCATCACTGTCTTCCGTCAATTGCGATACTGGGATCTGATCGACTCTGAAAACAGTGCAAAAGAGGAGCCAGTCGTGCATGCAAATCAAGGGAACAGCGATGATAGCAGCGATTGTTATCGAGCGGAATTATACAAGCATTCCCTCTTCGCCTTCGATCGCCCGCTTGCGTTTGAGGCCTTGTTCGCTGCGCTAAACAAAAGGTGACCCGCTGACCCAAATGATCAAGCAGCAAACATCGAATCTGCGCCCAATGACGACAAAGAATTGACGTCTCGTCACAATGGCCAAAGGCGCCAATGTAGCCGAGCCAGCCCTTTAGGCGCTAACGCTTGGAGATCTGGGTTGCAGCCCAGCTCCCAAGTCCCACGCCACAGGTTCGGAGAGGACCCCCATTCCTCCGGCCCGGAAGGGGATTGGCTTGGGCCCCCGGTCAGCCTGTTGGCGCTTGTGTTTGAGGAGTGCTGCATGCCAGACGGGGCTGCCGCGGCAGACCAGGGAAATCTGCGCAACTGTGTGCAAGACCATATGCAGACACATGATGTGGACTGTGTTGGGCAGAAAACCAGCGACTTTCCCTTTTGCGAGGTTAAGTAAACAAAAGACGCGCTTTTCTTGGAATAAACAGAGGCTGGTCTCCGCGTCGAAGCTCTTTGCCGCGGGGTAGGGAGCAAACTAGACGCGGTGTCACCTGACTTTGGCCCGCTCTTCACCGACCGTCCACACAAGCACATCCAGGGTACGACTGGCCTTCAGGACATCGTTTCCAAGTGATCGGACTTGACGTGGCGTCTTGGCATCGCTCATGATCGAATTGTCTTGTCATTCTTTAAGGCTGAAGTCTGTGTCTTTCCATTGATGTCAGCTTCTTCGTCTCAGCCCGTCCAATTGCCTCGGATGAACCACAACCATAGAGTGTTGGCCGTCGCTATACACTCTGTGATAACGTTGACCTATCTTCTTAACGGCAGACCTTCGTAGGTACGAATACGCTGTGCCCCTTTCCCATCAACAGTTGCTTCACCGACCATGAAGCCATGATACCCATGAACATGCCCCCACAAGGCCTACATGAAGCAACGTGGATGGGCCTTTTGCTACGAGTGTTTTTGCACCGGATGCATCGTAAGCTGGCCCGTCAACCAGGAAGTTCCACTTGGTGTCTGGGTAACGGCCAGGGATTTGCTGGGTGCCACGGCAACGGACGAGCATCGGTCGTCGCAAAAGCACGAGAGCCGCGGAGGCCATTGAAAGTCGGAAAAGAAGTGCCAACAACGTCTTTCAATACACTGTATGGACTATTTGTGCAGCCCTTGGACTCTTGACGCAAAGTTGCTTGGAACACAAGATATGGTCAACATAACTAAATAACTGTCATGAGGGGCTCTTGGACAACAATTTTCATCTAAAACATAGCAAACAAAAGCCAGATATCCCTATATAACGTTGGGAGCTTTGAATATAGTTGTAAAAACGGTTTGGTATTGCTGTGGAGCACTAGGAGTTGTGGACAGTCTTCGGGAACCCGCTGCCAGTCCACCGGTCCTCCGTGTGGGCGGAGGTCGGTGACGCCGGGACATCTGCAACGGGACCACTGGTCGGGGACCAGGTTCGCTAGGCAGAGAACCCCGGCCTTGCCCCTGTTCAAAAATTTGTTCCATCTTGCGGCCTGCCGGGGGTTAGGCAACAGGTCTTACGGAAGTCTAACTCCGAGACTGCATGGGTTGTTCTCAAGAAGTCGATACAACTACCTACGATTTATAAACGTGGAGGGAACTTTGGTGTAGAGGAAACCAAAGGAGGGCAGACCTATGTGCCAGATCTCGGAGCTGTCGCTTTTCTTGATGAGATTTCTTGATATTCCATGTACACAGCCAACATCCCCTGCTCTTGTCTTCAAGCAGTTGGAGTCTGTTTCCACAGCGGTGGATTCTAATGCTGGGTTGAAGTCGAAGAATTTTTGGCCGGTTGGCCACGAGATGCAATCCGTAAACACTACCGTACAGCAGAGAGAACAAAAATGAAGCAATCCGTGCGTATTGTTGGGTTCTGCCAATTAAGAATTGAGTATACGATTCGGCTGGACAAGTCTGTATTTCTCCGCAAAATTTCTTCAAACTTCCAGTTAAGTCTCTAGAAGCAATGGACTGAGACAATTCCTTGCGCGCAACAAGCAGGTTCAATAAACCTCATCACTATATGGACCCCATATGGACTCCCTGAAACTCTCCTCGACTCTGATCAAGGAACACTTAACAAAATTCTTGTTCAAGGACCGGGGCTTAAGGTTCTCGATTTGTTCGATGGATGCAACAATTGGAGTTCGGAAGCTATAGCATATGCATCAATCGGGGTACCCCGCTTGGAAATCCTGCCCCTGTTCTTGCTTATCGACCGGGCGGTCAGACACGGCAAAAAAAGGCCCCGCTAAAATTTTGGGGACCCGAACACTTGCATGGAAGCAGCGCGATCGCTGTCCATCCACGGATCCTGAACACCTCACCCTCTCTTGGTCTGTCTAATACCACGTACCACTTCGCCATGGGCAACAAAAGGAAGAGGGTGGCCAAGGAGGCCGCAACTGACAACCAGCCATCTCAAAAACGCTCAAAGAAAGAAACCCCTGCCGTCAATGGCTCGCCAGACGCGAAGCCCGTGAAGGCGCAGCAGCTCTCGAAGAGCGCCTTCACCGAGAACCCCACCATCGACGAGCGCAAGCGCGAGATGTTCCTCTACGACAAGCTCGGTAGCGAAGATGTCAACGAACGGATCGAGGCCGCTGACGCTATTATCTCCGGTCTCCTCAGCGGCGACGGTGTGCCCGAGCCTGTCCTCTTGCGCCATCTTGAGAAGCGTCTGTTCCGCGGCCTGGCTAGCGGGCGCAATGCCTCGCGCCTTGGCTTTAGCCTAGTGTTAACCGAGATCCTTGGCCAGCTGTTCGGCGAGAAGAACCTGGCTGGCTCGAAGTACACGGGTTTGACGTTCGATAAGGTGTTGGAGATTTTGATACAGAAGACACAGGCTGCAGGCGCCAGCAGCAGGCAGGAGGAGCGAGACCATTACTTTGGGCAGCTGTTTGGTATCGAGTGCTTCGTCCGGTCGGGCGTGCTGTTTAGCGATCACTCAAGGTGGATGGCGGCTCTTGACTTGCTGTTGAAGCTGGCGGCCAAGAAGTCCTGGCTCAAGTCCCAGTGCGGTTATGTCGTCGTTCAAGCAATCTCCCAGATGAAGCAGGACCTTGCTGAGAAGACACTGGAAAAGCTGGCTGAGGAGGGATACGCGAAGACTCCAGAGGGCGTGGGCATCTGGATTGCTGCTCTTGACCGATTCCCGGACATGAAGGTGCCTGCTCAGCCTTGGAGGCATCCACTATCGAACACATCCCTTACGGCTCTGCCCGCGGCGCTGAAGGACAGCGGCAAGGAGCCATCGAACAACGAG
>JAAFKN010000512.1:0-12449 GCA_011800035.1 Thermochaetoides dissita | reverse complement strand
TGTGGAAGATGATGGCTCAGAGGGGGAGGGGGTAGTTGCTTCGGATGCATAGTATCTGCGGGCGGTAGTCGCACTCGAGAGTGGTAACCTGGGTATTGCCCTGGAGGAGCGAGCGCACTGGGAGCAGAGGAGCTGGGAGCCTGGGATGGAGGGAAGAGGTGTCAGTGTTCAGTTTTGTCTTCGTGTCTTGCTTGGTCTTGGTGATAGCGTTTGGCGGGGGAATTGGCGCATACTCCTCAGCAGGGCCGACCCTCTGCCCGGCGCCGACATCATGGTAATTTGGCAGCTCCGTGACAACCGAAGCTGCAGGGACTTATCTGGCGACAAAAAAAAGGGGGGCGTCGTGGCGGTAGTGGAAACGGTCGGCCGACGTAGACCCGAACGTCACCAGTCGCTGAAGCCGTGAACTTTTTTTGATGGCGGCACGCACTGCGCACTACGGACCCACCATTGCTGGGCGTCCACCCGGGGGTCTGAGGACTGGGGACGGGACTGCGCTCCCACCGCATTCCTGTTATGGATTAGTCAGGTCCCTGTGCACGGACCACTCATCAGATGCCATTTTAACTTGGGAGATGCTCGACAATTTTTTAACTTGTTCTTTCCTCTTCACGGCACTAATCCTTATCATCAGGACATGCAGCACCCATCACGTCGTGATCATTTACAGGTGCCCAGAGTGACCAGCGGCTGATTCGCTAGCGGAGCCTGCGCCGAAAGGCATTTTCTACCGGGCCCTGTTAGATAGATCCCGCAGACATTACTTTGCTTTTGGACCGGGTTACAGCACTTCCCGATAGAGTACAGTTCACTTTTCAATGGAATGGATTTTGGAACTTTGAAACGTTGCGTTTTCTTTGATCATTGCGTTTTATTTTGTGTGCATGTACTCCTTGTCTCCGTCTCCCCTGACGCCCGATTTGTCTGGACCGTCCTGCTGGCTTTGGTTCTCCTCTGGCTCGTTTCCTCGAGCCTTGCCCCCCTATCCTCCTTACTTTCAGAATGCTCCTTCTTGGGCCACTCCCACTCAGCATGGCGGACAAGAGGACTCCGAATGCATCCATACGTGCCCAGAGTATATGGTCTCCAGTGGGTGCAGTAGCCAGGCCCGTTCGTCACGAACCTGCGCACCTTCTGGCGGGTGATCGAAATGGACGGATCATTCTTCACACGCTTCGGCAGCCAGATCCTAGGATCCTGTTCGAACATCTGTGGCTCCCTGATCCAATTGAATTTGTGACATGATTTAGGATGATAGGCGTAAATGAGATGGACGCCTTTCTGTCTGAGTTTGAACTGGTGTCGGGAACATTGAAGCATTTAAACCCCGATGTGGCCTTGCCTTTCAGGCTTGTCGAGACAGTCATTGTTTCGCAGCCCCGGCATGACCATTGTTCCTGGACTTGGCAGAACAAGCCCATTATCTTTTGTTGGCTTGTTGGATGTCTTTATTGTTGGCTGCGCCTCGAGACCAACCCTGAACAACCCTGAACTCGGACAGGAGAAAGCAGCGGACCTTCGGCTTGTGTCCCGAGTCGGAGGACAGGGATTTGTTCGTTCAAAGAGCTTGTTGGGAGGAGACCTTGAAGAGCTCCAGAGTTCACCTCGAGTCTCAAAGTCGATTCTATGTTATCAAGAGCAATGGAAGACAGAACTCGTTGTTGATCATTTCCACAGTTGTTTGACGAAACAATGTCCGCTTACACATGGAGAAAAGGGAACTATGTTACTATGTCTCACAGATTCCCATGGCTCAACCTACGGACTGTACATCGAAGTTTGAAAATGTTCTGGCATTGACTTCCTGCCATCACCAATGGCAATCTCGAAACCTACCTGGACCAACCATCTCACTCACCGTTCGTCCTCTTTGCCAACTTCTACCTCACCGTCAGCCTGTCCCTCATTTAGAGCAGAAGATCCAAGCACCTGGCTTACCACTTCTGGTCCTGCTTAGTCTGACTCACATTTTTAAAACCAGATGCAGATCTGGCAGGTATTGTTCGGCGTCTTGCCATGGTGGGGGCAGTAGGAGAGCATCTTTGTCTTCTCGCGGATGCGCACCAGCTCCAGATCCTTCATCACCTCCTCACCGTTGGGGCCCCACACCGACGGCTTGCCGGAGTTGGGGTTAAGAGGGACAAAGATGTCGGCGTTGGGGTTGAGCTCGGCGGAGTCATTGGCGGCCTTGCCGTCATCGTTATTGGTGTTGCCAACGGTGGGTTGGTGAGACATATTGAATGGAGTGGGGGTCTGATGTGGTAAGTAAAGTGTGGTCATCAAAGTGGTTGTAGCTATGATGATGGATTGGCTCGATTACGTTAAGCGGCTGATTGAAGCTGGGCCTCGGAGTCAAGAGACTGGGAAAATTTATATGTTTACACCTGCGATCATCCTGAAGCACAATGCAATTGTGATTGGACTAACTCGAGAAAATAATAGTTGATTAATTGGAAGCCTCATACCGCATTATCTGTTCAATGGGATTGTTGACATTCCTCAGCCTTTTAAGCCGAGGCTAACATCAATCTCAATCTCCCCATCAAACAATCCATTGCCCGAGGTCCTTCGTGCATGTTTGGCGAGTTAAGCGGCTGTTTGACACTGTGACCATAAATCAAGTTAACCGATTTACAGCACTCGAGACACAGCACGATACCTTTAGGGCGTTTGCTCCAATGAACAATACTCCTAGGAGGCACATGCAATAACATTTCATTGTGCTTGGTCCTCTCTTTGAACTTGGACCCAGCCATTTCATGACAGCAAAACCTGAACCAAACTGGTAATCCAGGAATGCTGATATGAGCAAACTTCTCAACTTACTGTTATAATCACTCCAACTGCAAAAGCACTAACACACTTGAACATACCTACATAACCATTCATTTCAGATCGCCTACATGTCCTCATTTTCACTCAAAACACTTCACAAAACGTAGTCAATCCTCACCATGTACCCTTTTTATTTGGGTCAGCAACATCAGCCAGCTCACTAATCCCCTTCTTCCAGAAACACTGATTATCACCCCAAGGAGCATGATAGTGGCCCATCGAGCCCAAGTGCATTCCACAGAGTTGATCTTCCACGCGTTTGCAAACTCGTCCTGAATCTGGATCCTTCTGAACCGCCTCTTTATCCCAGCCCCACACGGAGACAGGTGGCTGTGACTCCTGTGTTGGGGTGAGTGGAGGAGCCTGTATATTAAGTGGGATTTTGGTCCATCGGCATCTCCAATTACGGTAGCCTGGTGTTCCGATGACACTGCCGTTGGAGGAGGAACTACTAAGGGGCTCTTATCACTGCTATCTTTGAAATCACTTGGCTTAGTTTGAACAGAAAGTGGTAGACCCTGTGAGTCTACCAAAGCCAATTGCGGACTCCATTGGAACTCCCTTGGGTCTCCATCAACCATTACAAGGGTTCGGGTTTTCCCTGCGGATCGGACGAGGTGCCTCCTGGCGGCTGTGGAGGCATCTTCCAGAACAGTAAGATTTTGTTGCTGAAGGCTCTCAATAGCTTACCTTGAGATTCACTGGGTTTCAATTTTCATAGACGCTGCATGGGCTCAAGAAGAGTATCTATCTTATACAAGGGGCTTCTTTGTGTCCTTCAGCCGCCAGCAGTTTATTTGCAGTTAGAGCCTCATGGCCGTTAACACAGCATCCAATATTTCTTTCACTGAACGTCAGTGCTGTTGGTCACATCCTCCTCTCTAGCATTGAACTCAGGGTGTTGGAACGGATCAGATTTGAATCGTCAATGGCTCTGCTGTATGTTGTTTATATGGAACTTGATTGATGATGATTCGAGATCAATAATACATTCCCCTGGTTATGAATGAGTGAGAATCTTCTGGAGATGTCAAATATGCATCTTTGTTTGGGAATCTTGAGCGTCCTGGATGAAACAGTCATTACATTATGTGATGACCTTGAGCTAAAGGAAACACAATGACGGTCCATTGGAGCCAAATCAGATTCCTGACGCGAGCCTCTACAGCACAAAGGAAGCATGATCCTTTTGAAACCAGTGCAGTGTCTGCCTCAGATCTGGTTCCCAATTGCCACCATGACTTCCGTTCACAGCTCACGACAACACCCTCCTCCAAGAACCTGGATAATCGCGACCCCCCTAGATGCGCGCCGCACCGCGCGCCCGGGCACAGACTAGTGTTTGAAAGTATAGAAACTTCCCGACACTCTCCAAAACTTCCTCGTCTTCCCTTCTTTCTTCCCCAGGTAAGTGTTTGCTGTAGAAGTGATCAAGCAGCCGGCGGTTTGCGGTCATGTCTTATGGCAGGTGGCTGTAACCATCATTGCGAGAACAGATTTCTCCATCAGACCACCTTAGCCATTTGTCTTCAATGGGTGGCGGAGGATTATTTGGTGTGAGATACATTTCTTTCTTCCTAACCACTTTGTGTGGTTGGGAGAGTACTGAGGGATCCTGGGGTTCAAATGAGAGTCATTGGGGGTTCTCACTGAGGGTGTTGGGGGGTCACTAGTTGAGGATGCGCAGGTGAGAGCATATGTGGTATGGAACTGCATGAAACAATGACATGATTTCTTTTTTGTTAGTTCCATGCTTAAAGGCATCAAATATCCCTATAAAGCAAGCATGTATCTTAGCAAAACTCATGATCGCGATGGAATATGGACCAGTCATTGTCCATCATTTCATTGCAGTTGACCAAGGAACTTCACTGAGAATTCTAGAGCGTGTCACTATCATTTTGCAGATATGCACTTCCTCTCTCAATTCTAAAATATCCTACGGGGACAGCCACCTCTCTAAAAAGCACCCAAACTATCCAAGTTTAAGCATAAGCCAGTACATCACCTTCATCCCTCCATCTCTTTGACAACAGCACCCGTTATCGGTGATCGTCCCTCAGGTCCTGACACTCCTCTTCACATATGTTGCAAATTACATTCTTCCCCGAGAGCTTCATATCACAAATGCATTTGCAGACACACCTGTAGTCTGGCATGTCCTTGCTATTCGTGCACTGGTTGTTCCTGGACGAGCCAAGGATTGCCATGGGACAGTTTTATGAAGACAAATCGCTGGAGAACGTGGCAGTTGTGTTTTGGTAGGTAAGGGGGTGACTGTGTGGTCGATATAGGAGAGGTTCTATTGTTTTGCTTGTTGGTGCTGCTGTGCGAATTACTCTGCGAAGTTTGAGAGGAACACATCAGGTGAGAGGAGGGAGGGCTATTTATACCTGAACCAGGAGAGATCTATGAGCTCCTCACTTTGTATATATTATATTCCATTAGAAGCGGTTCCCGTTACGCAAAGGAACGTTTCGGAGAGCTTCAATGGTTCAGGGGTAAGTTCAGCATCTACTTGGCAAGTGACATAGTACTGTTGTACCACTTCTTTCCTGGTTGCAAATACCAACGCTTGGTATTATTCCAAGGAATCTTGTAGTCAGCCAGCAGGATTCAAAGTGTTTCACGTTTGTGACGTTGAGGCACCCTGGCAGTTTGAAGGTACTTTGACGAATAGCACAAAGGTTTGTAGCGCCATGTCGGCAGTCCATATGACAGAAATATGAATACCTGTTAAAGTCCCTTTGATGAACTTGGGGAAGAAATATATCATAAACTTGCCTCTCTTTCTCTTCCAAGGGCCTAACGGCTGAAGCGGAACCTGATGCTTGATCCTCTCTCTACCCCTGAGGCCTTGTTAAACCACAGCACCCGATATCGTCTGCTCACCATGAAAGTCAAGCTATAACTAGAAACAACGCAAAATCGCAAAGGCTCCATTCATCCCTCTTGGCACAAGATTTGAAGAATAGGTGGTTTGAACGCTGTAGTTCATTTCTTCCATGATAATTTTTGAATCATACATCCAGTCCAACTTCGAACTCCTTTGATGGCATGCAACAGACCACCAAGCTGATGTCCTCAGATTTATCCCCATACCAACAATATCTGCAAACTCTTAACAGCCTCGTGTCCTCCAAACACACCCGTCTCAATTCTTCTCTTGCTTATCCTCATCCTCATCCTCTTTCTTATCGTTGTCTTCGTACCTGCACCCAACCCGGCAAAAAGCACATATTTCCCCTGACACCGTCACGTCCTCAGGGCAAAAACACACCTGACAAGCACACGTGTTTCTGGTCACTGTGTCTGTGGGCTTGCACTGAGTATCGGTATCTCTTAAAGAGCAAGTAGCAAAGCAAATCGGCGGCATGCTGATCGGTTTGGCTCAGTTGATGGCCTTTCAATGCTGAAGTGATCAATGGGCAAAGCTGTGGGAGAACCAGCCATTAACACTATGAAGTTGATGAAAATGTTTGGTGTGCGGACATAGCTGTGGAAGGCCTCTATTTATATGTGATCCCCTTTTTCCGTCTCACCGAACTTTTATAGTTTATTTCACGAAGCATCTGAGTCTTATTCTCAGCTGGATAATAACATCTTTGACACGTTTGTAAGCCACCAAAACATGTCAGCTCCTTGCTGGCGGGTGACACAGACGGAGAGCTGTAGCATCGGTAAAGGGCCGTGGGCTGCGGTGAAGTGGGCGGCTTTGCTACTCGACTAAGGCGCTGATGACATCGTGCAACGTGATGAGATTCTATTCAAAGGACCAGCTGCAAATCACCTGTTCAATCTCGATGATATCCTGAACACAATCTCTACAACACAGATGCCATCATCAATACCACTAGGACAATTTGGAGAGACAAGTATATGTATTCATTTGACCAGCCACAACAGCTAGCCATCTCTACCAACAATAACCCCTTCTCAGAAAATGATATGAAATTCTGATGATTCCACCGCAAAGAAATCCATGCCTAGCCGACTCCCCTACTTCATAAAGCAACCACGTAAAGCGAATTGAGCAAATGCTATTTAACTACCCGATGATTATGATGATGATAGTAAACAACCCCCACCCCCCTCAACCAATGACCTTAACGCCTGGACTGCCCTTGTTGGAGAGAGAGAGATTCAGGAGCCTAGTGCATCCACACCCAACCCAAAAGCCAAGCAAGCACATTTCCATGACACCAGCCCGAGTCAGCCAGCCTTGAAGCCAACCTTCTGAAGAAGCAGCTAGAGGAAAGAAACCCAAACCCTACCGAACCGAACCGAACCTGACCCGAACCCGAACCAATCCCGCAATGCCCTCTTGTACTCAGTAGCAATTCCCGAAAGAAACCAGACACCGAGGATTTTGCCCATGGGGTATCCATCCCTGAATGAAGACCCAGAAAGATGATGATGGCCTCAACTGTACTAGAGATACCACCCGAGAGAGAACTCAGAAGAACGCCTCGATACCCAGCCCATTAGATGTCAGAAAGAGAAAGTAGTTGAGTTCAGAATCAGTCATTTCAGGTTCGTGGTTTGTAACTTCGTAATGCGAATGTATGCGCGTGTGTCATAGTATGTCCGATACTCCTCAATCAACCGTCATGATATCAAGACGGTATGTGCGGGCAAACGGCACGATCGTCTCACGCCTTGAGCGACGCAACCGCCCTCGCCACCTCCTGTGTTGCTGTTATCTGCCAACGTTGCTTCATCTCTTCGTTGACAGAGGATGGGTCCTTCACCTGCTCGTATATGCGACGCGATACGTCGCGGTTGATGGCTTCGTACTGCTCTGCCGTGAGCTTCCGTGAGTGCCAATGCGGCTTGAGAGCCATGCGTACAATCTCACTGATGCTCTGCTTCATTTCCAATGGCAGATTGCTCCTCGTCGGCGAGGTGTTCGCCGAGCGCGGCAGCGTAACATTTTGCGCACGACGGGGCTGTGGCTGGCGAAGCTCCAAGGGGCGATGGTGGATTGATGGCTGGGCCGGCTCTGGAGCTGGCTTTTGAGCTGCTTGACGAAGTGTGCGGCCCCGAGACTCCGAATCGCTGGTTTCGGGAGATGACTGCCCGCCTCGGGATGGCTGTGGCTTTCGATTGGGAGATGGCAGTTTCTGTCGGTTCGACGCAGACGATGAGGCACGTGTTGGGGAATAGTGAGCGGGGGGGTAGTTAGGCCCAATGTGAGAGCTCAACGTCATCTGGGGAGAACTCGCCCGCGGGGGGGTAATTGTCCCGATCGAGGGCGAGCGAGCCGGCGAGTGTGCCCCGGGGATAGGGCCGAACATGTTGACGAGAGACTCCTCATCAGACGGAGTGCTCATCTCGACCTCTTTGAGGAGGGCAGAGAGGAACGATGGCTGGGCGTCGGAAGTGGCAGGGTCCGCTCGATGTGAAGAACCGGCCAAGTTCTTCGCCGCTGTAGACGACTCGCCGTTAGTGTGGTTGTGTGGGGGTAGCCGGCGAGTGCGGGGGCGCTTTAGCTTCCTTTCGGGCTCATGATGATGCTCCTCCTGCGGTTCAGCCGAGGCTGAGCGAGACCGCTTTCTAGACTCGCACTCCCTCGCCTTTTCCAAAGCCGACCATGCCAACTGTTCTTTGCGTGATTCTTGTGTATCTTGCGGCTGCGGAGGCTCTGGACGAGCGAACTGGGGAAGGTTACTCCTGAACACTTCGCGGGCGCCCAAGCGACTAGCTATGTTCAAGCGCTGTAGCCAGCGTTCATGTTCCCTTCGTTCCTGCTCGCGAAGCTGACGCGACCGACGCAGTCCCTCGAAAACCTCGGGATCTTCATCGTGATAGTCAAGGTCCAGTTCGAGCGCCTCCCAGATGTGACCCGTGATGCGGCCCCAAGCACCCTGCCAATCGTCAAACCGAGCACGTTGCCTAGCTCGCCGCATGCTAGCCTGAGTGCGGGGAAAGTAGTAGAGCCGACGTGGCCCAGGGCGGTTACCCTCTGCGCCATCCCTAGATTGGCTGAAATCGGGCCCGAGAGCATGCTCGCACTCCATGCAAAACCAGGAGCCAGCCGGGATGCTGTCAAGGCCAATACAATACGTGTGATAGCACGCATCACAACCGTCGCAAAGGAGTAGGACCTCTTCGTGGTCGGCAGAATTACACACGGGGCAAGGGTTGCTGGGAAGGTCCTCGTTATCCCAGACCTCGTCGTTCTCTTCGGCCCATGCTCGAAAGTCGAACTCGGGCATCTGCTTTTTGTCTTCGACCCGACGGGTAGACAAATACTTGCCTGTGTCCCAGAACGTCAGCTTGAGGAATTGTTAACTTCAAACACACTAATTGAAAGGAACATACCTCCGACTTTCTCATATACCCTGACGACGTTGAATGTCTGGCGACAGATGGGGCAGCTATTCGCCTTGTCGCTCCACTCGCGCAGGCATGAGTCGTGCAGCATGTGACCGCAGGCGAGAATCTCAGCGACATAGGACTCGCTGCCAGGGCCCGAAGTTGCAGTTTTCTCATTGATCTTGTCCAATGCCTCCGGATCCTCAATGGCCAGCCGTTCGTGCTGATCCTTGAGATCCTGGAGCAGCTTGAGCTGCGCTGGTGTTGGTGGGGCTGACTCCTCTGGCTCGACCTCCAAGGGGTCCAGGCAGATAATACACTGATCCGCCATGGCTGTAGGACAGGCTGGTTTTCTCGATTTTGTCAGGAGGACGTCGAAACCGAGAATTCATGTAATTAAATATGTGTCGGAGAAAATTGGCCTGGACGTCGACAGTTGTGGTGTTGCACACTGCGATTCCAGGTCCAAGGTGCATGCAGCTGTGATGCAAAGGGTATTAAGGGTATGGGTATGTAAGTAAATCGATGTACGTATGCAGATGGAGAGTCCGCGACGAATAGAACACCAGTACTCGGCAACTAGGCGCTGAATTGCCTCGCCCGGTCTGGGTTGTGGTGCGTAAAGCGTAACTGTAGGCTCCAGAAAAAAATGCGATGAAGTGGTGATGTGAGTGAGATTGTGTGTGGTTTATGATTTATGTATGGTTGCGTGCCGAGCCAACTGAGGCAGGCTGCAAGTGATGATGGATCAATGGATGAGTGTCGGTGCTGAGTCGCTCCCTATGGATCTCGTGGGTGAGAAGCTTAAGTTCAGCGTGAAAGAAGGTGGATCTCGGGCCGCTTAGAATCGATGACCGAGATTCGCAAACAAGGGATTTTGGGGGAAACAGAGTGTAAAGTGCAGCGACGAGCAGAAAAGCAGGAGAGAAGAGAGAGAAAGAGCAAAACCGCAGCCAGAAAGGTGCCTTTTCTGTGCCCACCCCTCCCCCATGTGCAGTGACCCCAGTTAGCGTAGGCTGGTAATGTGGGCCAATCAACGCTCGTGCTTACAACACCACACCACTGCACAGCGTCACAATTGTACTGACAATTAGAGCTCAGAGCCCTTCAGCACCTCTTACGGGCATTAGACTGCGTCACTTCTCGAAGAATATGAGGGCTATGCATTATGTAAAAGCGCCAAAGAACAACCCGAGTAGTTAAACGAAGTAATAGCCCTAGCTCGAAGATAATTTGCGCTGGTTTTCTTGCTGATCGTGGGACTAATAAACAGGGTAAAAGATGGGAGCTGTTATCGCGGGTAACGGGATGCACGACAACCCGATCGTCTGAACTTTTCATCCAACGCACGGCAATTAACGCCCGGCGTGTGAAGTGCATAGATACCGCTCTTGACTGATTTAAACATTGGATTTTATGATTTAGAACTGAAGTCGAAGGCTGGACACTTTTGACTCTGTGCAGCCTGACTCCGGTTTGGGGCGGGCATCGACCGCCGTTGAGATCCAGCCAGACGGTCAGGTATCCATGTCTATCTTACTGTTTCTGGAAATCCGTATACTATCATCATTTGCAGGTTCCCCCGACCGAATCAGTCGCTCGCATTTGAGTCAAGTCCATGATATTTAAGCTTCGCTCCACTGGCAAGACGACACATCTCTATTTCTTTCCTTTTTTTTCGTGCTTTTGTTGCATGTCTTGAGCGGAGATTGCTGCCAACTGCCAGTCAGCCACTCTGCTGCTCACTCCGCCAGATCCAGACCAGGAGTGGGCAGATGGAAGGTTTGAGACAGACTCCCGCCTGCCAAGCCAAGAGCTGGGCATCTGATTCCGTCATCCTCTTTGGGAGCCGGAGCACACTCACGCTCTCTGTTAACCTGGTCCACGTCAGGTACCTACGTCCAGCCAACTCTGTGGCGTAGAAAGCACTTCTGAGTTTTGCTGCGACTTAGCTGATCTCAAGTCCCTGATTATCCCTCGGCGGTGCCAAGACGCAAGATTGCGATAGCTCAGTAAGCGTACACAGTAATCTGTGCCAAAGCACCACCAAGGCATCAGAAAAACACCTATCAGCCAGGCGGGTGATTGATGCAGTTCGCACAAGAGGAATGCAGCCTGAAAAGAGAAGCCATAGCGAAACCCAGAGGAACACAGACAGCCCTGAATCCCTCTCAAGGCAACAATGTGGCTGCCGTCGCAATTGTCACAAGGCTTCACCAGAACACACTGAGCCAACAGCGCACCGTGACCCATTTGGACAAGTGTCATGGTCATTGACAACTCTAAGGCTATATCCTCGGCGACCGCCATGGCCTTCCCGGGTATCATTTTGACCGGGGACCGAGGAGGTATTGGGCTGCTTCCCGTGCGTATCATTTGGGTGACATCGTAACACGAGATAGGCGGACTCGTCGTTGCTCAAAGAATTCTCATTGATCGACCCGCCGTACCCATTGGCTGAAAGTGTATTGCAGAGCCTCCGTTGTCCTGTCCCTGACACCGAACCCGAAACCCAAAACACGCCCAAACGCCACCTCTTCAAGCCTCAGTGATCTCACGAAGACGGCGGAGGGTTGACCGCATGGCAGCGGCAGCAGGGGTCCTGGTAAGCCTGTTAGAGTCATCTTGTTCAGTGCCATCCAACACTCGGCTTCACTCACGAGACGGTGTAGGCACCACCAGCCATGGTCTTCTTGCACGACTTGCAGCTCCAGATGCCAACAGCAGTGCGGCGGACGCTGTTCTTGCCGCAGAAAGTGCAAGTGTACCGGGCGTGCTGGGTCACTTCCTGCTCTATGGGAGCGTTAACACTGTACTGGTAATCCCAAGATAGATGCGTTCAACTTACTCTTAACCAGCTTACGGAGCGAGGCACCGTATCTAGGCATGGAGTTAGCCTCAATTCCAGCCGGACGTAACCTGCTGTCCCCCGCTTGACGAGATCCCGCGATCGATACTCCGTTCAGCCTTGATAAATCCCACAGCCCTCGCGGCCTGAGCACGTAATTCCGTAACAGGCCGATCCTCTACAAACGAGGGCGCTTGACATTTAGGCCTGAGGCACCGGATCCTTCAAGTTTGAGAGACTGCTGGAAGAGCAGACGTCACTTTCCCATGAAACTAGCCCCCTGCATGAAAGTCATGGGACTTCGATGTCGTCGGGACGTCAAATCGCATGACATCGCAGTTTTCAAGAATCGAGCGGGAAATCGATCAGGATCTCGTTGGCGGAAGGGCATCGGCAGGCGGGCGTCGAAGAATGCAAGGAAGATTAGCTGATACATACCTGGTACCGT
>JAAFKN010000511.1:0-12461 GCA_011800035.1 Thermochaetoides dissita | reverse complement strand
TCCCGACGTTACCTGTATATAGTTCTATCTAGGTAGCTATTGCCCGCCGGCGCCATGGCACGACTTAGCACCCTCAGGGGTGAGCCCAGTCGAAAAAATGGAATTGAATTGAATTGAATTGGATCGACGGCAGCGAGCCGATTGATTGCCATAGCACACGATGATTATTATGGCGATCTGTTTCTGATCACAATGTGTCTGTGACACTGAGGCTCTATTGATGTAGGACATGTACAACACACAGCAATCACATCCATCTGAGAGCTTGGGTTCTCGACCAGAGTTTTGGCAGCCCAAATCCAATTTTTCTCTAAAGCTGATGTATGCACTGTATCCAACGCATAACTCGTAACATTAAGAAGCGAATTAAACAAAAGAAACCAGCCAAATACCCCGCCACCCCTACCAATACTACTCGCTCTCGACTTTGACACTGTAGGTCACACTCTTCACAATGGAATTCTCCGGACTGTTCTGCAGAATATTCTCCTCGCTCCCGGTGCTGTTGCCCTTGATTGTCGCGAGCGTGCCGTGGATGCTTTTCCCGTTGCGGCTGGACGAAAGGCTGCTGAGCTTGTATCCATCTCCTGACTTGCCCAGCTTGCGCACCCCACTGCCATGCGAGTAGCCCTCGCTCCCGCGGCCGTACTTGCTTCTGTATTCTTTCGCTTTGCGCAGGACGTTTGGGGCGAGGAAGGGCAGGGAGGAGACGATGTTCTGATAGCAGTAACGAAATTAGCATTTGTTCGTATACAAGTGTCAAGATAGGGGCTTGCAGGATGCAGATAGCATGCAGATGAATGCAAGAAGAGTACATACCCCCACGTTGAACTCGATCACACCCCACAGAATGAGCATCGTTGAGTTGCCGTCGCCGTTTTGGATGCGATCGATCTCGCGGTAGCGGAAGATGGAGCAGAGGGTGATGAAGATACCCAAGAGGAAGATGAAGATGAGACCGATCTTCTTGCCGCGGGAGACTTTCAGCTTGAGGAGCACGGGGATGGGGATCAGAGTGACGATGATGTCGGAAATGATGGTCACGATCGCATAGCCTCTGAATGAAGGGCCTGGGGCGAGACATTCGCCGGGCACCGTAGGGTTCCACGATTTGTGGACCTGGATATTGTCAGCAGGAGTGAAAATATGCAAGATTTTGGGGTACCGACCGGCTTGCAAGCAAAAATAAGGCACAGAGCGCAGCCCAGGTGCCCAAGGAAGACAGCAACAATGGTGACCCAGACAATCCTGCGGTAGACGCGATGGTTCGTGCGGTCGAAGATTCTCAGGTAGCTGATCAGAAGGGCAATCTTGAAGAAGCTGATGCCCAGTTGGTAGATCGGACGGCCGGCATAGTTCGTGCGCGTGTATGGGATTAAGTTCTCTTTTGGGCGAAGTGCCAATGGTAGACCCAGGCCGTATCTCGTTTCTGATCAGACATATCAGCGTATGGTCACTTGGACCACGAGAAGTCAACCACATACGAGCAATGCAGAGAGCAGCATAGGCAATAGCAAAGATCATCGACAATGCAGACAGGTAGTCATCGCTTTGCAGGCCATGGTTCCTATACCGCACCCATAACCTCAACGAAACAACGACGACAGCGACAGTCGATACGACCACACACACGACGATGATGGTCTTCCACTGCGAAATCGCCTCGACCTCGGGCGTTGCGTTCTCTACCCAACCCATGCTGCGAGTAATTGTCTAAAAGTCGTGGATCCGAAGATGGTCGTGAATACTGAGACAAAGGAGTCGAGAGCGGACAGACCGAGTGGCAGACAACCCGTATTGGACCCGAGCCGGCGGGTACTGGCGGGGATGGTGTTGAGACTAAAGTCTAAACTTTCTACAAGCAATGGCGGGATCGGCACGATTTAGGTTTGTTAGTGCATGCTGCCAAAGACGAGAACAGCATACAGACGGGCTGAATGATTGTTGACCAGCAGCGGGAGATCAACAGGAGAAGACCATCGCGGATGTCAATGGTAGTAGTAGTGACGGGAGAGTAATCTTAATATCGATATATGAAGCGGATGTTCCGTTCAATTCTCCCGGCGATACGTCCCTGGTCAAACACATCTACCGGCAGCGCAACCCCAGGAGCAGCCGTCCCATCATCGTGACGGCATGCCAGGGGCTGCCATCGAATGGATAGGTATCCCCACGATGAGGTGACAGGCGGGCCAGAGACGCCTGCCATATGGCTCGTTTACAGCGGCAGAGAAAAGGAAATGTCACAGTTGACATTGGTTTGAATTGCTATCAAACGCTGCCTTTCCAAATTATGGTTGTATGCCCGACCAATATCGGACCCCTGCTGCCGTGTGCTCCCGTTCGGGAAGTTCCAGCTCCAGAAGTACATAGTGTGTGCTGTGTTTGAGTCCGGCAGGTCAGGAAAAACTCTCTTAATGGCTCGTCATATAAACGTCAGCCCGTCGAAGCTGAGCTCTCAGAGCCTCCTCACACAAAAGAAAATTAGCGTCGAGGCATTGTTCCCAGCTCAGCTGTGGTGCATGCAACTGCGGGTTAATTGTCCTCTGCGTCCCACGCTTTCTCAACGCGGAGTTGACTCAGATGTGCACAGCTGTATGTCTTAGATTTGTGCACATTACTTACACTTCGCAAGGAAGTCCCAGGAAGGAACCAAGACCGTCCACAACCATGAGATCCATCCCATCCTGGTGGCGCTGAGTTCAACTGATTGAATTTTGAGGTGTTCTGGTTCCGGCAGCTGTCGTGAGTGAGACAGTCGAAGTTACGACGCTAAAGCGGCACAGCGGGTGGTGCTTCCGGCCAGCAGCTCCGACAATCAATGATTGGCTGGCTGCTGCTGCGGGAGCATGAACACCAGGACCACACCCCCGGTTAGTCTAAGTCCCATTTACCCTTGCCCTGCCGTGTATGTATATCCAGGGTTGCAACAACATTCACATAGGGGCAGGAAGGTGACATCTCGCCAAAGTCCTTGCAGGTCCGGACCGTCAGCCCAGATCAAAATCCTTCGAGAAAAACAAAGGCGGCGAATCCGCCATGGTATGGACGCACTTGTGCAGGAGTCGAACTCACAACCACAGCCAACAGCATGTTCCAAGCTCTAGATGAGGGGGGCTTAGGGGTTTCATATCTTTCACTTAAACCAGGCCATCCCTCGTTCTGCTTGTAGATATCTGCTCAATCTGCTGCTGTGTCAGGCCAATTTCCTCATCTCTCCCGTCATTCTGCCACTGCAGAGAGTCCCACGCTCCACCCAGCTTTGCTTCTTCCGATCGGTTGATCTTTTCTTCTGCCATTCTCGCATCACATCTTCCTGCATCTATCTCCCTCCTCGGGACTCGCGTGTCAGGGCAAAACTGAGGTGCCTGCAGTTCAGTGGCACCTTACGTCCTCGTCCTCCACCCGTCCCTCAAACCCCAGAACTCCAGTCTGGAGTCCTGTTCCTGCAGCGCTGCAGCGGGAATTGCACTGGCAGGGAAGGTCAAGAGTCGCAAGCATAGCCTGCGACGCGGGGACGGAGATTGATCCAGGTTTCGAGATTTTGCCGTGATCGGCCTCCTTTCTCGCTCCTGGTTCTCGGTGTCTCTCGGTCATAATACTCCCATCACTATACCGTCTGACCCATAGCACATCCCGTCTGCTGCCAGGTCCTGCAGCTTAACCCTTCCAGTGCAGTGTTTCTTTGCATCTGTTTTACTTTCACTGTCCCAATCACAAACCAATAGCTGGCCCTCGACAACAGGAATATCCACCATGTCGTCAACATCGGGAAGAAACACTCCCATCAAAGACGAGAAACAGGAGAGGGAGCCCATCGCCGACACCAGCAAGCCCTCGGTCAACTACAGCCATGGCGAAGTCGACAATGCATGGAAGTATCTCGATCAGCACCGCGGTGACGCCAAGGTCGACGCGCAGATTGATCTGGTCAAGCTGCGCCGCAAGATCGACTTGCGGATCGTGCCGCTCATGTTCCTGTGCTACACACTGCAGTTTCTTGACAAGGTGATTCTGAATGTGAGTTGTCATTGCAGCAAACACGGTGTGAGCAGCAAAAGCTTATAACATATCACCAGTATGCCGCTGTTATGGGCATCCACAAGGATCTCAACCTCCAGGGTAATGACTTCTCCAACGTTGCTACCTTCCTCTTCGTCGGTCTCTTGTGCTTTGAGGTTCCCAACAGTAAGTCCACACTCTTAATCATTCATGAGCGTTGCTAACACACCCAGTCTACTTCCTCCAAGCCGTCCCCGCCGCCAAATGGCTCGGCCTGAACGTTGCCCTCTGGGGCACGGCTACTGCCTGCGGCGCTGCAGCAAAGAACTACCAGACGCTTCTCGTCTCTCGCGTCTTCCTGGGCATCTTCGAGGCGACTATCGCGCCCTCCCTCATGCTCATCAGCAGCCAGTGGTACACCAAGTCGGAGCAGGCCCCGCGCTTTTCCTTCTGGTACACTGGCCTTGGCCTGGGCCAGATCGTCGGCGGTCTAGTGTCATTTGGCTTCCAACACATGGGGCCTGGGGCGAAGTTGGCGGGCTGGAGGACTATGTTCCTTACCCTGGGTGTGATTACTGCCATTGTGGGCATTTGTGTCATTATCTTCCTGCCGGATACCCCCATGAAGGCGAAGTGGCTTTCGGATCAGGAGAAGGTTGCGCTGTTGAAGCATGTTAGCGTCAACCAGACCGGTGTTGAGAACAAGAAGTTCCGGGCGAAGGAGATTGCCGAGGCGTTGCTGGATCCGCAGATTTACCTGCTGCTGCTGTCTGTCATTCTGGTAAGTCTGACGCCACCTATGGTCGGGGCACATTGTGCTAACTCCTCAGCTCTCTGTCTCCTCCGGCGTCGTTACCAGCTACTCGGCGACTCTCATCCGCAACTTGGGCTTCACACCCAAGAAGGCGGCTCTCATGAACACTCCTTCGGGTGCGGTCAGCATTTTCTTCACTCTCTACGTCGGCTTCGGCATCCGTCTGCAGTCTCACCGCTGGGCTTTTATTGTCTCTTGTATCATCCCTGCGTAAGTACCCCTCAGGTAAACATCGCTGTCACGCATTTATTGACTCCATTTAGGATCATTGGCGGCGCCCTCATGTCCTTCCTGCCTGTCACCAACAAGGCTGGCTGCTTGGCTGGTATTTACCTCGTCAATGCCGTCGTTGCTCCGCTTGCCATCTTCTATAACGTAAGTGTTCCCTATACCTCGCTTCGGGTTTCACACAATGCTAACAGACCCAGTGGACAATGGCCAATGTAGCCGGCTCGACCAAGCGCGCCTTCGCAGCCGCCATCATCTCCGGCTCCTTCTCCCTTGGCAACATCATCGGCCCGCAGACCTTCCAGGCCCGTGACGCCCCCGAATACCGCCCCGCCAAGCTCGCCGTCATGGGCACCCAGGCCGGCTGCGCTTTCACCACATTCTGCCTGTTCCTGTACTACGTCTGGCAGAACAAGAGCCGTAGCTCCGAGGCCGAGACCGAGGACGCCTTCTTGGCGCCGGAGACTTGGGCTCGAATGACGGATCGGGAGAATAAGCGGTTTAGGTACTCTTACTAAGCCGTTCATTAGGGGAGCTTAAGGGGGAGGCATCTACATTGTTGGATCTTCTTATGGTAATACCCTGTGCGGGATGTCAGGCTACTCTTGATAATCCTGCATGTTTCTTTAGTTGTCGAACAGATTGTAGTGAAGTGTATACCAGACACTAGTGCGGGACCTAGCATTTGGGAGACACTCTTGAAGTTGTCTTGAAGAAACTTTGGCTGCTCTCTCTGAAGCAGCTGTAACTTTCAGGGGTAAAACGTCTGCTGAGCACTGGCTCATGTCCGCAACCCTTGTCAAGTCTGGGCACACTGATGTAGTATCCCGAGTACATCCTGGACGGAAAGATCGAGTGCACCGTAACATGGCGCCATCGGCGCTTGATTTGACGCGGCATGGCTCTTGGCGAGCTTATTCGCTCGCATGCTTTACCTTGGACGTGGATTTCTTGCGCATTTTCTCTATGCGGACCGTGGTGACCTGTCAAGGGTCGAAACACGGCATGAAACGCATGGCAGATCATTCGTAGCGAGGTGACAGTTCTGGAATCTGGAGGGATGTATGTATGCATCCTGCTGAGAGCTTTAGATCACGGATCTCATCCTCCGCTGCAAGCCGTCATCTGTCGAGAACTTTTGTTTTTCCAACGTGTGCCTCCCGCCTGCGTCATCATCCTGGTACTTCGATAAAATGTGCAGCCGCGCAGCTGTGCAGCGAGATGCGTGTATATACGAACTGATGCAGGTGTATGCGACGTTACAATTCCGGTCTTTCCAGACCTGGGCCCTGTACGGAAAATCTTCTTCCTCGCTCGCTTCTCGTGTCTGTGTGCTCGGCCGGCCCGTTGAGCTCGCTTGCGTGAACACACAGACTTGAGGAGACGTTGCCACGAGGGAGCCAGAAAGATTTGGAGAAGGGATCTTGTGCTCTGGAAGGTGGCATGTGTGCGCTAGTTTTTCTGATCGGCCGAGAACCTTGACGGTTTGTTAAGGAGTATAGACTCGGCTCAAGTAGCCCTACGACGACAGGCTCCAGTGCTCCACGATACTGCTGTACCTGAGTTTGAACAGACTGGATCTCGTGGAGTCTGCCTGAGCAGCAACATAGGTAGCAAGGATCGGAAAGAACTTGTTAGACAGGGCCGAGTTTTAAGGCTAGCGTCAACACTTATTCTTGCAGCCCTAACATAATGCAACGTCATTCGCGCGGCAAAAATCCATGTATCAGCGACAGCAAGAAAGAGTAAGCTTGTTTTTCTTCTTCCTTGTTAACCTTGTGGGCTGTGCTATGGGAAGGTCCTTGTGCACTCCATATATTTTGTCGTGTGCCGTGGGCCGCGACCTGAGTCGGGCCGACGGTCCTCGCTACCTCACCTTTAAATATCACGGGCTGCGAAGGTTCAATAATGGAGAGTATACGTTGAGTTGGCCTTAATGGGAGGGTAAGTGATCTTGATCGTGCTCTCGGCCGATGTGCCGCGGAATGGGAGCAGGTCGTCCTGGTTGTCGGGTTTATTGCACGTGAAGGAGGGAGATCGGGGATATGCAGGTGGATATAGGAAGGGTTCGGCATTAAAATCAGCCCTGGAAGCCTATCGGGAAGGGCTGGAGTAGATAATAAGCTGCAAGATGTTGTACCTGGCAGGAAGGGTGCAGATGGCCCTGCAGTCGCCCATGGTACCAGGTTATAACGTGGAGGAGAAGGGACAGCTACACTTGCAACATAATCTCGTCATTGGGGATATATCGGAGGTCCAACTGGGAGAAAAGTGACTTTTGAGCCCCTATCAGGAGAGAGGAAGACACACCGGCATGTATAGCAGTCCCATCTCCCATGGGATACTCCGTCTGTGCAAGACATCCGCATGAGTGGATGCGAATCACGCTTTCTGAGAGGTTGAGTCTGTAGATTGAGTTCTAGACCATAATATGAGCAAAGACTCTGATGAGAGCGTTTTGCATTGTGTTCACCGTCTTGCAAGAACGCATCGGCTCTGTCTCGGAACCAACTCAAAACCCCGACTACTTGATAAACCAGGAATTGGGAAGTAAATCATGATCAACGGGTTGAGAAGTGAGAGTCTGTGATGACAAGGCATTGTCTAACGTAATCAGTGAAGAGTCGATATGAGAATGAAACTTGCTCCGTGTGACTTAATCTTGACTTCCGAGATATTGCTGACTCTCATTTGTCCCAAACATCTGAAGTCAGGAATACGTATCGTTGAGGGGTAAATAGAGAGTTGAAGAGTGATGTGTTGGGGTCCTCTAAGTCAGTTGACTTGTTCTAACGTGCCGAGATCTCAACCCTCACTGAAGCCATCTAGTCCCTCGCTAACCTCACACCGCCGCTTAGAGGAGGAAAACTTCGCGTGCGGTTCAGCGGGCTATAAGGCACTGTCGATGACCAGATTCTGTCTAATTCTTAGTCATTCTTTAGAATCTATTATTTTTCTAGAACCGACAAGAAACCGCAGCCCTCTCAGCGACTCGGCGTCATCGGCGGTGGGGTCTCGGCTAGAGCCGGTATTTCGGGGGGAATCATATCATTCTCCCGACGGCATCCGTTGTTCGCAGGCCGGTTTCCCTGTTGCATGCCTGGTATTCCGCCACTGACTGTGTCAATTGCCAGTTGTTTTTGTAAGGCTTGGTCTAAATGCATGATGACCGACTCGGACAGCGGAAACACTCCGCTCGGCCTTTGACGCCGTACGCTCGGGGAGGGGCCGAGGGCATGGCGGTATGTCTCTCTTAGGGATCGTCGCCGGTTTTTCAAGGCAGATCGCTTCGTCCTGAGTGAGATGGTGAGGGAGGTCAAGTGACTGAGTGGAGAGAAGGGCAAGGTGTATATCGTGTTTGAGATGGACCCTGAATCGACAGCACGGAGCTCTCAATACCAAACCAGAAGATATCGCTCTCATTCAGTGCTGCCCGTGCTGAATGAGGAGGCTATGATGTCACCGACCGAACGGGACCTACTCATTAAGCGCAAAGGAGAGCTCGGGGACTTGCCGCTGGCCGAGCTTCCGGATCTATTGTGCGACTTTGCCGTGACAAAGAACGGTTTCCTGCCAGAGAATGCGCCCCTGAAAAGGTTACCTAACACGTACTATGCGCCGTGGGAAGATCTGATTAAGTGTTTGTCGGCCTTGATCGAGAACAACACTCTGAGACAGAGAGTTGACAAGCTCCCGGTCTTGTCGGCTGAACATCCCAAGACAGAGGCAGAATGGCAGCGAGCCTTCGTCATCCTGGGCTTCCTCACCCATGGCTACATCTGGGGAGGTGATGCCCCAGCCCAGGTAAGCTCATTGACCCCTCTGTGCCCTCTCTCAACCCAGGACTAACAGTCCAGATCCTACCTCCGCCCTTAACAATTCCTCTCCTCGTGGTCTCCTCCCACCTAGGCATGCCCCCCGTCGCGACCTACGCCGCCTTCAACCTCTGGAACTTCGGCACGACCTCTTCAAGCTACGACTTCGCTGATCTGGACAATCTCCACGCCCTGCACACGTTCACAGGAACACGTGACGAATCATGGTTTTATTCTGTGTCAGTCACGATCGAAGCTGCCGGGGCAGAGCTCATCCCGATGATGATGACCGCTTTGGAGGAGGTGTTTCGCGTGACGAGCAAGCCGAGCCCAGTTGAGACGGATTTCGAGTGGTATAAGAAAACGATTGGGATAGCTACATCTGCGCTGAGGGGGCTCTGCAAGCGGTTAGGAGAGCTCGGTGAGCTACTCGCCCGCATGGATGAGCACTGCGACCCTGCCATCTTTTACCACCGCATCCGGCCTTTTCTCGCAGGGAGTAAGAACATGGCCTCTGCTGGCTTGCCGCGGGGCATCTTCTACGACGAGGGTGAAGGCAAGGGGTCATGGCGCAAGTACAGAGGCGGTAGTAACGGGCAGAGCTCGCTTATCAGTTTCTTGGATCTTGTGCTGGGGATTGAGCATCGGTATTCGGTGTACGAGAGGGGAGACTCGAAGCCTGCGCAGGAGACTCATGTCGAGGAGAATGGGGAAACCAAGCAAGCTTTCCATGACGAAGTGAGGGAGTACATGCCTGCGCCTCATCGGAGGTTCTTGGAGTACCTTGAGGAGAGGTATACTGGCGGTATGAAAACAGCTGTTGAAAGACTGATGGCCATTGGTTCTGGGAAGTCGGAGAAGGATGTGAGCAAAGAACTCGAGGAACTTCGTAAGGCCTTCCAATCCGCCATCAAAGCGATGGCCGACTTCCGAAGCCATCATCTGCAGATGGTCGCGCGGTATATCATTATCCCGTCGCGAAAACGTCGCGAGTGTGACGGGTCGAAAGTCAATCTGGCGACGGCGTCGTCAAAACAGAGGTCTGATCAGGATAAGACGGAACTCACCGGGACTGGCGGGACTGCGCTGTTGCCTTTCCTCAAACAGTCTAGGGAAGAGACGTTGCAGGCGGGGAATTTGTCGATAGAGGCGTGTCAATAATGTGAAGTACATTGTTGATGTGTTGTTGCTCCAAACGTCGCAGGTTCTGGAAGATGAACAGTTCGACGATGCGCGGTGAGCCTCGAATGTGACTCTGAGGTCCATTGGCATTGCTAAGCACGTTGATGGCAGCTCTTTGGACGGCTGGTTTCACGATCTCATGCAGCAACGCTGCCATTGGATCTAGAAAATTGACAAATGTCCGCGGAACTGCTAAGTTCCTGTTGACTTCTGAGGTCTGGGCTCGAGTATATGGAAAAGGAACTTGGTTTACGGATTGACCCTCACTTCACCCCTGAACGGCACATTGGAATGCTGGTAAGGTTCTAACAAAGCAGGATGATCCTGTCAGTGTTGGCTTCGCGCAGTTCTGTTGGAACCCAATTGCTCACCATCCCAGACAAATATCCACATGGCGAAAGAGAGGGAATCTAACAGGCCCGAAGAAATGTGGCAGCCTTTGTTGTCATCAGCCATCAACAGCGCGTCTTATCAGGTCATCTCCTCGGAGATGTCAACCTCACACTTCGGGCTTCGGAAGCGCGTAGGATTGGCGCAGCGGATCGGCAGTCGCACACCCTGAATCGTTAGACTCCCGTATCTCCCTCGTCCTGATAAGACCCCCACAAAATCGGAGGTCAAACGGTCGTGCATTTAAGCCATGTTCCCCTCGATCTCGATGCCTCAAACATCTTCCAAGTGACGTCGTCCATGTAGTTGTTCAGCCGTTCGAAAAGGCCGCACAAACCGTGTCCGAACAAAGGAAACAAATCCAACGGCAAACGGTCGGAAAATGATCCGCGGAGATCTCGATTTAAGCTTCG
Source organism: Thermochaetoides dissita (assembly GCA_011800035.1). Taxonomy (NCBI): domain Eukaryota; kingdom Fungi; phylum Ascomycota; class Sordariomycetes; order Sordariales; family Chaetomiaceae; genus Thermochaetoides; species Thermochaetoides dissita. The sequence continues at coordinate 1,617 of JAAFKN010000511.1, read as the reverse complement.
TTCGAACCGAGCTCGCCCGAGCAAGACACGATTGCGCTAACCATATTGAGGATTTTGTTAGCTAATCTGACGTAATGGGTCTGTGAAGCCGGAGTCAGACGCTGGTGTTAGTGTGAGCCGTTGGAAAGCATGCCAGCAATCGCTTGCTCACGCAGCGGCTCACCGGCAGCCGGCATCGAGTTTGGAATTGAGATTGTGCTTGTGCCACCATGCTGGACGATGATGCCGGCGTTTTTACATGTTTCTTATGGGAGCGGCTCGGAGATGGGGATGGGCCAAGAGAGTCTTAAGGCGGTGATGAATCGGGGCCAGTGAGGTTGGGGTGCTCCTTGGAGACATTGCTTGTTAAGAGCGGGCTGGCTTGCTAAGTCGCAATCACCTGTTCAAAAACAGCGCCACAAAGGCTTGGAAAGATCGTCCACGGCTTGAAACCGGTGTTGGGAATTCGAGTCGTCCGATAGGCACCACTTTTTGCGAGTGTTGCTCCGTCAAAGTTTAGGGCCTTCACTGTGCCACTGTTCACACTTCGAACCCTGAACAATTGTCTTCTTATTCTTCTGAGCACCCCAACTTCGCCAATGCTCTGAACGCCACAACAACACAAACTTACCATCCGAATACCACCATGGGACTGCCCCCGCGCCGCGGGCCGTCCACATGGCACTTCGACATCGACACATACCTCAACCCCATCCTGCCGCCTTCTATTTTACCAAGACTCCCATACTGTATCAGCCACTTCCTCGGGTACCGCACCCACCCGCCACGACCGCTCGGCAACCTTGTGATGGTCCTTTGGGCCGCCATCGGGGTCTTCTGCAGTCTGGCCATCATCGGCGCCGTTTCCCTCAATCTCCCAGCCTTCCAAGCGCATGGGGTGCCGACTGTGGTGGGGAGTTACGTACGTTCCTCTTCCCTCAGTTCTCTCAAAGGCCTAATCCTAACGTGTTTGTTTGCAGGGCGCAGCAGCAGTCCTCTCCTTCTACGCAATCGAATCCCCCCTCTCCCAACCGCGCAACGGTATCCTTGGGCAAATAATATCTGCCGCCACGGGCATCATCATCCACAAACTCTTTTCCCTCTCCCCACACTTCGCCGCCATCCGCTGGCTCGGGGCCTCGTTAGCGTGTGCCTGTGCGACGGCGTTGATGGCATTAACAGGGACGGTGCACCCTCCGGCCGGGGCTACGGCTCTAATGGCTGTGCTGGACGACCATGTTGCACACTTAGGATGGTTCTTGCTGGTACCAGTGTGCCTTTCGTGCGGGCTGATGTTGTCCGTGGCGCTGCTGGTGAATAATGTGCAGAGGCGGTTTCCGTTTTATTGGTGGTCTCCCCAGGAAACTGGGAGTTTCTGGAGGTCGAAAATTGATGTTGAGAGGGGGACTGGAAAGCCAGGCACGGCTGATGGGTCGGGGAGGAAGTTAAGAGAGAAGGAAGAGCACCCAGGACGAGGGGAGCAGCAGACTGAGGAGGAGTTGACCTCTAGTTCGGGGGACCTTGAGCTTGGGGGAAGGGTAGCGAGGTCAGTTAGCCTTGAGCATGGGCGGGAAGGGGAGATTGTGATACGTAGAGGGAGAGTACGTCTGCCGGATGGGTTGATGCTACGACCTGAAG
>JAAFKN010000510.1:0-12462 GCA_011800035.1 Thermochaetoides dissita | reverse complement strand
TTCGAAACTCAACTACCCAAGCCACTCAGATCGCTTCCGTGATACCCTTCAACACGTAATTCTCAGACCCAACTCAAACGATGGCCAGCGCCGTGAGCAGAATCCGCGGGGCCTTCGCGCCCCCGCGTAAGGGCGAGACTTTCGAGCTTCGCGCTGGCCTGGTGTCGCAGTATGCCCATGAGCGCAAGGAGGCCATCCAGAAGACCATCATGGCCATGACTCTGGGCAAAGATGTGTCGGCGCTCTTCCCTGACGTGCTCAAGAACATTGCGACTCCTGATCTGGACCAGAAGAAGCTCGTCTATCTATACCTAATGTTCGTTGGCTCCTGAGGTCCCAGGATTTTCGACATAAGAAGGATGACAGAACGCTGACTTGGACAGAAATTATGCCAAAACACATCCTGACCTTTGCATTCTCGCCGTGAACACATTCGTCCAGGACTCAGAAGACCCGAATCCTCTTATCCGCGCGTTGGCCATCCGGACCATGGGTTGTGTTCGCGTCGACAAGATGGTGGAATATTTGGAGGAGCCGCTGCGCAAGACGCTACGTGACGAGTCACCATATGTGCGCAAGACCGCTGCCATTTGCGTGGCCAAACTATTCGACATGAATCCGACCATGTGCATTGAGAACGGTTTCCTCGACATGCTTAAGGAGATGATCGGCGACCCGAACCCCATGGTCGTCGCGAACTCAGTGCAGGCACTAGCCGAAATTCAGGAGACTGCGCCCGAGACGAATGCCCTGATCATGACCCCCGCTACGCTCAAGAAGCTGCTTATGGCTCTGAATGAGTGCACTGAGTGGGGGCGCGTTACCATCTTGACTACTCTCGCCAACTATCCGCCGACCGACCCGAAGGAGTCGGAACACATCTGCGAGCGTGTAGTTCCGCAGTTCCAGCATGTCAACCCTAGCGTCGTCCTGGCTGCCATCAAGGTTGTCTTTATCCACATGAAGATTATTAACCCAGAACTGGTCCGGACATACCTCAAGAAGATGGCTCCTCCGTTAGGTGCGTCTATTTCTCTGAGATTGTTCTGATTCCACGCTAACTGATTAGTTACTCTTGTTTCTTCTGCCCCTGAGGTGCAATATGTCGCGCTCAGGAATATCGACCTGCTCCTGCAGGCCAAGCCCGACATCCTCAGCAAGGAAATGAGGGTATTCTTCTGCAAGTACAACGACCCGCCGTACGTCAAGCTCCAGAAGCTTGAGATTATGGTGAGAATAGCAAACGAGCGCAACTACGAGCAGTTGCTGTCAGAGTTGCGCGAGTACGCACTGGAGCTAGATATCGACTTCGTTAAGCGGGCAATTAAGGCCATCGGCCAAGTGGCTATTAAGATCGAGGCTGCGGCCGAGAAGTGCGTAAACGCCTTGCTCGACCTCATCGCCACTAAGGTCAACTACGTCGTGCAGGAGGTGATCATTGTCATCAAGGATATCCTACGCAAGTATCCTGGGTATGAGGGCGTGATCTCGACGCTGTGCAAGTATATCGATGAGTTGGACAACCCCGACGCTCGTGGGGCACTCATCTGGATTGTCGGCGAGTATGCCGAGAAGATCAGCAATGCGGACAAGATATTAGCAGGCTTTGTGGATGTTTTTACGGAAGAGTTTACTCAGGTGAGTTCACTCATTCTGACTTCCAGGTTCTGTCGGCTAACGTCGCAGACCCAACTGCAAATCCTCACCGCCGTGGTAAAGCTCTTCCTCAAGAAGCCTCAAAACAACCAGGGGCTCGTACAGAAGGTGCTTCAGCTCGCTACGGCTGAGTGCGATAACCCCGACATCCGCGACCGTGCCTACATCTACTGGCGTCTCCTCTCTGGTGACTTGGATGTCGCCAAGGTCCGTCCCCTGACCCCTTCCTCGGCCTCCTGTTCACTGCTGACCCTAACCCAGAACATCATCCTCTCTCAAAAACCACCCATCACCACAACCGTTTCCTCCCTACCCGCTCCTCTCTTGGAGCAACTCCTCTCCGAACTCTCGACTCTGGCGTCAGTCTACCATAAACCGCCGGAGTCATTCGTTGGGAAGGGCCGCTTCGGCGCCGACGCTATCCAGCGAGCGGCCATCCAGGAACTACGCCAGAACGCAGCCGAAAATCCCATCGCCGCGTCCGTGGCCGCTGCCGCTGCTGCTGTCAGTGCGAATGGCGCTGCAGGTGCGGCTGCCGTTCCGCAGGCGAATGTGGAGAACCTGCTCGACATCGACTTCGATGGTGCCGCTCCCGCCAGCGCGACGCCCGGTACCCCCGATCGCGTGGCTAGTCCCCCGCCGATGGGGCAGCCGACCGGCGGGATGGCCGATATCATGGGGCTGTGGGATGCCCCGCCGCTGCAGCCTACCTCCTCCTCTACCTCAACCTCTGTCCCCGCTTCAGCAGCAGGAGGCGGAGGCATGGCGGATTTGATGTCAGGGTTTGCTGGGCTAGACTTGAGCGGGGCTAGTGCTCCGCCACCGCCTGGGCAGCAGTTGGGGCATAATAATACTGGAGGACAAGGAGCACAGAGTGGAGCCGGAAAGGCAAGTGATGATTTGTTGGGGTTGTTGTAATAAGTGGATGGGGTAATGAGGCGGTACATGAGGTTAGGTAGAGGGAATAATAGGTTTTGTTCCTGATGGCTTGTGATTGTGTGGCTGACACTTTGGTGATATGTGTGATGTGGCTTGTGGAAGTGAGACAGCCCCGTTTGGCTGGGACGGACCAGTGAGCAAATGCTGGGGCTGAGATGAGTCCTGTGATGGGAGGCTAAGGTGACTTGCGCCCAGCTGGGACCTGGGGGAAGTGTGATGAGAGTAGTCTCCTACATTAAAGGCACAGCCTCATCATCGGGCCTATCTAGATGGCCAACTGATTCATCCTTCCTAGCCCAGCTTTACAAGGACATACTGGAAAAGTGAATCTCCAAGCTTCGAGCCTGCAGGCACATATATATGTCCAAAAGACCAGGTTACCCATTTGAGACCTACTTTCATCGGTCAGAATCCACTGAGACTGTCGTGATCACACCAATCAACACTGTTGACTGATGCACGCTCCGTCATTGAGGAGTTCTGGTTCATCATAAATTCGATACGCCGCCCCACTGGCTAACCCTCTCTTTCTTCTGCGTGGTCGCTGATGCTCAGGCTGCTTACTCTCCTTCCAATGAGAAGTGTAGCCAACACTCAACACTTGCCGTGAAACCAGTGCCATATATTCTCAGGCCACTAAACCCCTAGATCAGTCATTTACGTAGGGCTGAGAAGCATTACTGCCAATGTTGTATTCGCTATAGCCGCGGCCATGATCTGCGGCCCATACATGCAACCGCTGCTTCAGCGTCTACATGACGAAGATGTGGAGAGCGCTTCCCGACCCGAAGCTTTGGAACTGTTGGCCCAAAATTCCGACCGGGTTGTCAGTGGAGTATTAGTAAAATTGGGGTCCCATAACCGCTTAACTAAGCGTAGACGCTGAAGATGTGCTGCAGTGTAGGGAGGTTTTTGAGGCAGAGGGCGCTTGGGTGCTGCACCCAGCCGCTGGGGTAGAAGTGGATAAAATATGTCGTTGTGTGGCACAGCAAGCTTGTTGGTTCTTTCCCCTTACCCATCTGTTCACATCTTTACAAGATGCAACTCCATAGACAATTGTCTAAGCTGTTTGCTCAAATTTTATCTTTGGACAGCGGTTAGAAGCTTGAACGCGAGTTAAGTCTTGACTTAGGCGCCTTCTGGCGGTAGTTGCTCTTGTGCGATAGAAGGCCGGTGAGAGCTTCGGTGGCACAACAGACCGTATCTACGATCTTTACTTGAAACAACGGTTCAGATGGTTTGTTCAACATTTCCTTTAATCCATTGGCGGGTTGTACTGATTCAACCTGTATCCCTGGTTCGAGGTTGTCCTCTCCGCCATCGATCGTGCAACGCGCACTGACGATGGCTCATGAAGGGCTGACATCTCACAATAAGGAGCCTGGAGGTGGCATCAACTTGATCAGTAGCAAAAGATAACGACGCGTCATGGTGTTTAAGGCATCTCCGGGCGAGCACCGTGATCATGTGCTATCTCAAACCCTCAACTTTTGGCCCATTTTCAGCGTCGGCGACCTCAATCACGCAGGCAGCTCTGTCGGACTGCGTGAAGCATCACCACCAGGCAGCTGGGCACTCCAAAAAGCAGTGAATGAGCCGGGGCGCAAAATCCAGCGAATGAAAATACAGGTTGGTGACGTAGATGGCTGGGAAATCACCTCTCAATTTTGCGGGCGTTGTCGACCGTGATAGCTATTCTTGGAGGACAGCATCCTCTGCACCGATATCACATTCCTTCTAACCGTTTTGGAAAAGGAATGGCTTATGAACCAAACTGGTTTAGCAGATTGGGCGCAATGAGGAACTCACAGCTGGGAATCGGGTGCTATCCGCTTTCAGAGGCACTGACTTGCTGACGGAATGGATCTTGACGGGGACTCTCCCAGATGTTAAGGTTGAATGAGTATCTCGCCCTTTCAGGAGCTTAATCTTGAGTGGCTGTTTTGAAAAAAAAAATCAAGGTTTGGACACAAGGCCGTTGTAGCCATTGACTTGCTCGCCACCCGGATCTTTCTCCTAAATCCTATGTGATGGGAACTGTCGGTGGTGACCGCTGCTGGAGCATGGAGCTCAGGGAGCTCGCCCAGATAGAATCATGCAAATCCACTGTCTTCGTCAGCTCGGATCGGCAAAGCCAAAAGGCCCAGCAACTGTAGAGCGCTGTCCTCCATCCCAACAGCTGAACAGTCTGTCTATCGTTCGATTCTCCGTCCCCTCCGCTGAGGTCGCCGACCTTATGGAAGTTTTTTTGGTGGGAATTTGGTGAGAAAGTGGCATTGAAGCTTCCAATCAAAGTTTTACCCAGCAAAATAGCTCGATTTGTCGAATATCCAGCAGCTTCCTAACTCCCAAACGAGGAAAATATCTCCTCCCACCGTCGATGTTCCATCACACGCCCTCTGGCCAAGGTGTGAGCGAGGTGTGTAAGCGCCCAGCTGCACGTTCTTGTTGACAGCTTGCATGCCGAACCCACTGGCCAGCCAATAGCGTTGCTCTGCTGCCGATCACCCGCAGGGGAATCACACCAGTCAGCGATCGCCAAGAAAAGCCTGCTCGTTAGGGGTGTCAAGCATGCTCTCTTATTGGTCAGTTATCCGCACAGGACCTCTCTATGTTTAACCTCACCCACATGGCGCCCTGGTCCATCGCGGACGTCAACGCCGACAAACGTGCGGGGTGTGAGCAAGCTGGCTGGACGACGCTGGTGGTGATGATGCCATTGTGCGTTGCTCACTTCGGCGAGGGGCAGGTCTCGGCACCAATATCACAGCGGAAATGAGAACCCTCGCCAGCTCCAGATACCAGATGCGGGTGCTTGATAGCGTGATGTGAGCCGTTTTTTTTCGACACTAGCATGCCAGCATGCAAGCCGAAAATACCGAGCTCACCGCTGGTGTTGTGCAACTGGCATGGTCAACACCGCGGAAGGTCAAGCGGGTAATTTGTATATCTTCAAGCCACTCCCTCCCCCCGGTCCTCGATGGAGTCTTGTGTACCCATGATCTTCAGACATTTTCGTCTTCAGTCCTTCCTTGTGTAATCATCTAACCATTGTACATACTAATACGCCCAGCCTGGTGCTGAGGTACTTCGTTTCGTTACTGGAGATCTATCTCGTCAGTACTTAGTCTTCTCACTTAGTCACTTAGCGTCTTTGCGCTGTCGACAACCTCGACGACATGTGCACCTATGACTACACTCCCTACACTGGCTGCCCCGCTGGGCAGCAACACTACTACATCCAGTGGATGAAATGCCACAAAGCAGTCGAGCGTCGTCGATACTGCCCCATCGAGAAGTCGACCGAGGCCGAGGTGCTGCGGAAGCTATCTCCGAACGTCCTCTCGTGCCCTCTTCACGGACCCATCGCCGTCCAGCAGCACCTTCTCGATGCAGTTCGTCAAGAGGAGGACAATGGGGACCGGGACGCCGAGCGTGGGCGGTCTCGCTCGCGTGCCCGGGGTGCCCTTGGCCGCCAGCACAGCCTTCGGGTTAGGAGGAGGAGGAATGTGAGGGACAGTGACAGCGAGGATGAGTCCTCAAGCAAGGAGGAGAAGTGGGAGCCCAAGAAGCCGGACTACGAGACTCGCTTGGATGAGATCCCTCGGGAGGAAGAGCAGCAAGAGGAGAAGCAGGCCGAAACGCCAGCCGAGACTCAGACTCAGACCACACCCCTGAAGAGACAGGACTCTCACCGCCGTGCCAACAGCGTCGACCTCCCTCCTGCCAGGACCGGCTCGATCCGTCAGACCCGCAGCGAGGTTTCCCTGCCACTAACTGACGAAAATGCCGGTGGCCATCCTTCTGCCGATGAGACCGAGTTTTCAGCCACAAGCACGGTCAAGCGGCGTTCCAGACCACGCAATCCTCCTAACGGCGTGATCATCGGTCTGCCGTCCAGCCCTGACATGCATCGTCGGGCTAGCGTGCGCTATGCCTCGAGCGAGGCTATGCTCAGGAAGCCAGAGGGGAGTGAGCAGGAGACCCAGCCCCCGGTCCCTCCTCTCCCGAGCTCCGTCTCGACTGTGCCTGAGGTCCCCGAGCAAGCCCAGCCTGCTCCCGAGCAACTCCCTCAGACCCAAGCCCCCCGCCGCGGTCGCCGTGGACCTCGGTCCCTCCGCGAACGCAGCGTCGAGCCACCGATGCGCCGTATCGACGAGAACGTTGCCTCTGACCAGGAGGAACCTGAGCTCCCTCCAGCCCGGAGCATGACGGCCGCTCCGGAGCCCTCTGCCCAGCCCACAACCACTACAAACCGGGCTGAGGACCTCCGCAGACAACTTTTAACCCTCCAAATCCCCGCTCATCGCCCTACCTTCCTCCGAGAGACTTCCCCAGCCTCAGGTCTCTCCGCTGGCCCCTCAGCAGGCCGCTCCCTCCGCTCCATGGGCAGCATCAGCTCCATGGCCACGACTCTCAACAGCGCGGTGAGCCCGGCGTCGACGGTCAACACGGCATTCACGTCTTTCAGCAACAGCGTGAGCCCTGTCCAGGAGGGAACTGAGACGCTTAGGAGGGGCATGATGGGCGGCATTCCCGGGGCCATGAGCAGCCGGAGCACCCTGCCTGGTCTGCCGGAGGCTTGCGGAAGCGAAACGAATTTGGCTGCGGTGCTCGGGAGAAACTCGGTTGATAGCGGGTATCGGAGCAGCACTGGGTCGGGAATGCAGCGGCCTGGTAGCGGAGGGAAGAAGGAGGGCCAGGAGCAAACTCAGGCTCAGGGGCTGGGTATCTCGACCCAAACCCAGACCCAGCAGCAGGAGCAGCAGGCTGGCGAAAGCGCCCCAGCTTGGGTAGGTTCACCGACGGGAGGGAAGACATCGGCGCGGGCGCCGCCCCCCGCACCGTTGAACTTGACCGGGCTGAGCGCGACCGCCAACGCCAACGCTGTCGCTGCACAACGCAATCCGAACGGCCTGCCGCCCTGCGCACTGCCTATCTCTCTCTTCTCGCCAAGCAACCAGCGCGATAAAGAGTTCGAGGCTGCGGTCAAGGCAAAGGATAAGGTGTCGCTTCTGCAGAAGATGAGGCTGAAGAAGAAGCTGAGTGGGACGTTCCATGTGCATGGGTGGGGATCATCTAAGGGGGCCGAAGTGAAGGCTTAAGGGACTGGATGGTTGTTTGCACTAAGATATATGTACATATTTTGTGATGATGGCGTAGCATAATGAAAGCGAGATTGGGATTCTTGTTAAGAATGATGGGAGCAATTCCTGATAATACCTTAGGTCATGATAACTTGCCAGATAATAATTAGGACACTCTTTACCAGTTTTAACACACGATGTCTCCAGTTCTACTGTCGTGACCTGGTAAAGTCACTTTTTGTATTCCCCATGCTCAATGGCTCCCGGGTTGTGCTGGACGTGATGCCCATGTTGATCAGTGTAGAGGACCTGAAGATAGTCAGACTTCGTCATCAATCGAGGCAAATTTGACAAACTTTTGGCGGATGCTTGACTCTTTCCTTCTCAGCTTCTTCTTTGGAAGTCACTACTTTCTCAACCTCTCCCTCATGTCTGCCACCTCTTGAACGTGCAAAAACATGCTCTCCTTCTTGGATGGGTTCGCCTTTCTTGTCCCTAACTTCGGATGGCATGTTGGTGGTATTCAAGGTTGACGTCAAGGTACTTTGCTTCGTAAGCATGTATTTCAGTCAATTGAGGGAAACTGGGTGTTCAAGTGATTATCTGAGCTGTGGAAATGGGAGGGAGTCTTAATCCCTGGTGAACAGGTTGAGGGTATTAGCTGTATTACGTCATTGTCACCAGTGACATTACTCAGATACAAGAGTCCACTAACGTTTGGCTTTCAGACAAGGACAGTCGATCAATTTAATTGCACCTGTATCTTTGCCTTGCAGGTTCACTCTTGCCATACAAACACCAATCAAGTAGTTGATTAATCTGGAAGACGCCAAACCCCCCACTCCATTCTTGGTATCTGCCCCTGATCACGCCCTGTGTCCCTCAATGGTAAGTAGTTTAGTCGAAAGAATACGTCAACAATGAATCTTCTTAAGGTCCCCAAGAACGCATATCTATTTATGCCCTGGCTCGCTTCCCCTCAGCTCAGTTACATTCTCCGGTACATCAGGTACCGTTCTGGCTCCTCCCACTACGTGCCCTGACTCCTGAGCCGCAGTAGGGACTGCAATATTGGTAGGTAGTTCAGCCTGCTGTGGAGTGTACATCTGATATTCTCCTGCTGCTGTCATTGTTGTTCCCCCTTGGGTGCCGTTCCCTCCTAACGAAGCAGCTTGAGGGGCTTGCTGATACATCTGTGGCATCATCTGGCCTGGTGGAAGTATCATCACTATCAACGGTTGCTGTGTTTGCGTCTGGTCCTCTGGTTGCCTCTTTTTCCTGTCAAAGAAGTTTTTTTTCTGGTCCTCTTGCTGTTGTTGCTGCTGCTGTAGCTGGGGAAGGGCCAAAATGGCAGGCTGATTTCCGAATGATAGATTGTTTATTGGGATGATGACTGCCCCTTGCGGAATGTTAGGTGCGCTTGAAATACGAGTTGATTCGTCGATCTGGGATGATTCCTGGACGCTCTCCTGTTTAGGAGTTAGCTCGGCTTGTGGAATAGGCGCCCATGTTCCCTTCGAGGGTTGCGAACGGCCAGGGAGAGGAAGATGAGCAACAAGCCCATGCATCTAGTGTCAAAGAGGGGACAGATAACGCATAAGGCTAGAACTTCCATGAAGGAATGCACATGTGCATTACGCGTAAAATTAAAACCAGATGATGTGTTCGTAAAATACCACAGGAGGGAGATCACCATGATGATTAAGAGCCGGAGGAAATTGAGCGTCGCCGAAAAGAGAAGAAGGACAAGAGGCCTTTTCTGGAAACAAGAATGATATTAGTAAATGAGCGGGGATACAGAACGTAAATAAACGGAACCTATATGAGCCAGTCCTGAATCGTGGAAAAGCAAATAAAAAACGAAAAAAAATGAACCCGAGAACAACAAGGCCGCTGATGAAGATGATGACATCAGCAATTCCTTTGAAGTGAGCGTAAGGCTTATAGTCGTAGGAGCTATATTGTGTGATCCTTGAACCATTGATATCAGACTTTTGTGACGGATAACCTACTTATTTCCTAACGAGATCCACTCATTATAGACGATAGACACCGTGTAGCCGAAGAGGAAGACGGACAGCACACCGAGGATTCCTCCCCAAATCAGAGCAACCATGTCGGCTGCCCTCCGCTATGGAAGAGCAGGCCGCGGCCTAGCTCAGTCAGAGCCAGTAATGGGACAATATCAGTAATATGCCGGAAGAAAGTATGTAGCTCCGCCAAATTCCTAGCATCTCTGCCATCATTTTTAAGCTGTGCAACCCAACCTCCGTATATCGCCATCATCAGTAGTATTCTGGTGATTTGTCAGTTGATAGCTTTGGTTCCTTAGTTGAAACATATATCATCAAAAGAGGAAAGACTCCCATTCACCCAAACCACCCCTCTGATAACAGGAGAAGTATTCTCCAGTACTAGCAGGGAAGTAAGATACCAAAAGACCGCCACTGGAATGATCCCAAAGAGTAGTTATGATAGGGAGAGCGACTGGTAAGTCTCCCTTCTCCACTCCTTCGTAGTCTTCACGATTCAAGTGGCCAGGTAGTCAGAACGGATTGTATAATTGTAAATACCACCCTCGGATGAGGAGTTCATCTTGAATCTAAGGGTGGCCTTGGAAAGAGCAATCAAAGAAGAGAACTGACAAAACTTTGGAGAGAGACCCCTTGTACTTCTGGCCCAAGCTTCTTAAACCGGAGTCATCCACATCAAAACCATGAAGGACACCAGCATGAAGAACTTTAAGTATCACTACCACTTTTATTTTCTCAGCCTGGCCCATTCCCAATCGCGCTCTTTATTCTATCGATCAACAAACCCTCCATGCGGCCCCCAAGCCATGTTTCACTGCCATTCCACTGCAGAGACTCATTACCGCCATGTTGGCAAATATATTGTAGCATCGACCTGAAGTGTTGGGGCATGTTACACAAGGCTCTGAGTCGAAGCCGAAGTGGGGTGGCTGTACAGGCGCCTTGATGTCGAAGACCAGTGCAGACGGGAGAATGGCGCCAATCATCGTGAAGATATTAGGTTGTGGCGTTAGACGCCAAACAAACAAGGCTTGAAGGATTGCCGGTCCTTTCTGCACACTTCTACCTCCAGACTAGTGTATGGCTAAACCGGAGCTTGGGGGATCTCCAGCACAACCAAAAGACTGCAAAGCCGTGGGGCAAGCAGTTGGTTGGCAGGAAACCAAGACAATCTGGAAGCTCGCAGAAAGATCAGTCGTATTTCTCAAAATAGCAATATCAATACACGAGGCTTACACATTCATCGCCAAGATCCGCAGCATAGCGACATCACGCACAAAACAGAAACAACTTCCAATCAACAAGGTATCAACATCACATCCCATCGACCACCATGCCGGGGAAGAGATATCACTGAGGTATTCCGCAACTCCACAAAAGAAAAAAAAAAGGCACAGACACCCGCTCGCTCTCATCCCCTCACCCTCCCCTCATCACTTCAATACTCCTGCACGATATCTTCCCTCCCTAACCGAGACTTACCAGGCGTGGCATACCTCGCCGACGTCCTGCGTCCAAAGTTTCCAGCGATACTCTCTCTGGTTGGCCTCTTCAACCTGGCATGGCTGACCATGTTGACCTCGTGTGGCAGCGCAACAATGACATTCTTATCCGTGCCAAACTTGAAGTCATCCGCCTTGACATCATCCGTGTACCTCTTGATGAGGTACGGCACCTTTTTACCCGCAAGAACTTTCTTCAGGCTCCACTCAATGATGTATGGGCCAGAGGCAGTAATGATGCTCGTCTCCTCTGCACCCTCACCCGTGTTGAACTTGGCCGGCGTGAAGCTCACGCCCTTGCCCGTCTCATACGCGAACTGCGCAACGTGCTCCGGAATCAGAGCCAGACGGCGCGGCTGGGGTTTGGCGTCAGCAGCGAAAGACTTCTCGAAGCCAAGCTTGCCCTCGTTCTTGCCCGACTTCTGCAGTGCGTCGATCAGCAGAAGGTAGCTCTTGCAGGTGGCGAGGACCCAACGGCCGTCGGCAGAGACATCGAGGCCAATGATGGGCTCGCCGAGGGCGGGGATGTGCGTCTTAGCATTGATACCCAAGCGGTCGAAGAGGCGCACGTCGCCCTTGTTGGACGCCACGGCGATGTAGCCTTGCTTCGTAGTGGCCAGAGCGCTGAATTCGTTCTTGCTGACGTACTGCTTGAGCTGCGAGTGAACCAGCTTGCTGCCCGGCAAGCGGGGGTCGACACGGTAGAGGGCGTTAACGCTGATACCCAGGAAGGTAGGTTCGCTAGTCATCTGGGCGAACTTGTTCTCCGGAGCGAAGGTAACGACGGGGATGTTCTCGTGAACCGTCCACTCGTCAACAATCTTGCCGTACTCAAGATCCAAACGGTACAGCTTGTTCGGGTCGTTGTCCTTCTGGAGGATAAGATTGCGGTCCTCATTATGGAGCATAACCTTCTTGGGAGAAAACAGCTCGCCCTTGGGCGTCTGGACCTTCGAGATGTTGGTGCTGAACTCGAGGTGGTTGTTGGGCGTATGCCTGAAGACGCCGATCTTGGAGCCGCGCACAACAAATGACCGGTCGTGCTTGTAGCCGACAGCGAGCATCTTGTTGACATCGCCGTCCTTGGGCTTATAGTCAACATCGTCCTGCTCCTCGTCGCTGTCATAGTGCTCGCTCTGTGCACGGTCATCCTCCTCCTCCTCCTCCTCCTCCTCCTCCTCTTCTTCAGACTCCTCTTCATTGCCACAGGCTTGCCGTCCTCGTATTCTACGCCTGCGGCGCCCC
>JAAFKN010000509.1:0-12475 GCA_011800035.1 Thermochaetoides dissita | reverse complement strand
CAACTCTGACCCCCAAGTATTTTGTCTATCAAGATGGCTCCCACTGAGAAACGGCGGGTTGATCGCATCAAGCTCATTGATCCCACCTTGCTTGGGATTGCCCCGAAGCGCAAGCCCGATGTGCCAGACTTCTTCTACGCGATTCCTGAGCCCCAGGCGATAACTTGTCCAGATAGAGAATCTACCTCCAGCAGTGACGACTCTGAGCACGAGCCCGAAGATGCTCCTATTCGGGCTGCGATTGAGCCCACTGCTGCCCACAGGGCAGCGAAGGCGGGTGACATCGGTAAGGATGCCTCATGTTGTCTTATATTTAAATCACAGTATACTCACTAGTCGCTTCGTGGATAGTTGCTGTCGAGCATCTGGCCAAGAACCTGGGCTCTGATGCTGCCCGTGTCAGATACTTCAGCACTCCGACTGCCCACTACAACGAGTACCCCGTGCTGTTAGCCCTCCGCTACGGTCATTGGAACGTTTTCAAGACTCTCGTCGAGAACGGGGCCAATCCTCATTGCACCAACGCGATGAAGGACACCATCTACGACTGGCCCGAAGAGTACGGAATCTACACGAAGGAGGATCTCGACGCGGTTGTTCGCTACTGGGACCGCGTCTATGGCTCCCGCTTTGACGAGCTTTGCGGCAACATTCCCAAAGGCCGTGCCCTCGACGGCTTGCGCATCCCTGATGATGGCCGCAAGTACTACTAGAGGACAAGTTCCCCCATCATCTTCTTGCGAGCCCCGGCGGTCTTGTGATGTTGAGCCACTGGTTGTTTCTTAATCGAGTCTGTGGAGGATACCTAGAGGGGTAGACCAGGCGCACGGTATTGGAATTGGCATTGTTCTTGTTGTGCGGGGGTTTATGGTTGGCGTCAGCGAGGGAACAGCTTAGTTGAGTAGAAGTTAAACAGGCAGTTCTCAATACATCCATAATTCCCTTCGCAGTCGCTTGGATATGGATACATTGGTGTGTTGGTTTGCGCTTTCAGAGTGCCAGCGTCGATCTGGGCGCCAGGATAATGGTATACTCCCCTCCCACGACCAAGCTGTGACATTCAAGGTTCACAAAACAGTCGAACATACGTGCTTTGTACCTCAAAAATGCAGCAGACAACAGCAAAAGAAATGGAAAATGATAGTGATTCAACTCCTCCGGGAAGGCTCGAACTTCCAACCTCCTGATTAACAGTCAGACGCGCTAGCCAATTGCGCCACAGAGGATGTTGACTTTCCGTCGTCTGGCGATGGTGGCAGTGAGAGAGTTGTGCCACCTTTGTTGCAACGTTTGCTCATTACCATCACCAAGAGCTCGTGATGTTTTCAACCAACACCGTTGCCTGCTTGCTTCCCTTCTGTTGCATCACGGGAGGTTCAACAGAGCAGCGCAGCAGCTTCTGTTATTTCTATTCAGGTCAAAGTAACAACTCGTAGCAAACATCGTACATTTGAGCGGGGAAATGCACGCGATCCAGTCCACTACATTTGGGGATTGGTTGCGTTGCATGACGGAGGGAGAGGAGGAGGAGGAGGATTCGGTTGTGCTGTGGGTTTGTGTCTGTGATGTGGTAGCGAGGTGGAAAGGTGCATGGAATCAAGCGTGCAAACAATCCGAGCGATAGGCGCATTTCTTGTGGTCAGACAAAGCTGGTCCAGTCTCACTTGCAGGAAGAAACTGCAGGGCATGGAGGGCACTGCATGGTGTTGTGATTGCATCGGTGATGTCCAGTTCTACCAACTGGATGGAGGAAGCTGGCATCTTCCCCTCCCATTGGATTGTACGTGACACCTGAGTTGAGCGCCCCTCCCATCTCGATCATGTCGACATTCAGTCACTGTGATATTGCTATGGAAACCTCCTGAGGAACAGCCTACAGAATAGTGAATTGATGGCTTTCAAACGGGGACATTATCTCGGAGAATTGTCATCGGCTAACACTTAGGGAGAAAAGTTGAGATGACCAGAACTTAGGTAACGCGTCAAAAACGCGGGTTCTTGCGTGCGCAGCGTGTTTGAACCCAACATATTTGGGCGCCCGAGCCCCGGAGAGCGGGGCTGCCTCCAGTGTCACGTGCTTATAATGGGGCCGCCCAGTTTGGGGTTTCGGCCCCCCCAGCTGAGGTGGGCCTTGGCCCACTCTAACCTCCTCTGACCCCGCCAATGAGCCCCAAGCAATGGAAGCAAACAACTTGGACGAAGCTTGCAAGAACAATGCTGAAGTGAGCCGTCCGAACGAATGATCCATTTCATTTAGATCCTTTCTGATCAGTAAGCACTATGTCAATATTGAAAGATGATGCCAGATAAACCATTGCGTATGCACCGGGCACTGCTTCCAGTGGAATTGCACTGTTGCGCTCAATCACCTCCAATCAATTAACTCATCGCAATCCCTCTTCTCGGCTGAGTTAATCCATTACCTCCCCCCCCACTCCCCCAATCCTTGCCTTCACTACGCCCTCTTCTCAGCAGCAGCATACAACGCCTTGATGTCTTCCTTCCACTGCGTCTCATTGATGCGCAGCACACGCCGGTCATACGTCAGCAGCCCGTTGACCTCACCCTCGACGTCAGTCGTCTGTGTGTAGATGGCCCCACTGCACGCGTACTGCTCGACTTGCTGCCGCAACAGCTCCAGAAGCACGTGTGCGCGGTAGTGATAGGACTCGATCGTCCCATGCAGTTCGTATGTCTGGTTGATGGTGTTGACCGCGTCCGGGATGGGCCACAGGCTGGTTGGTTTTGGACCTGGGGTTAGCATTCGCTGTCGAAAGTAGAAAAGGAGAGGTCTTTGTTTTGGAATGACGTACTTCGCATCGGCTGGGCGATGGCCGATACCGCCGAATTCTCCCTGAAAGCCAATTCGCCTGGGGTCGTATGGCGTTGAGGGAAGGGAGTGGAATGGTGTGCCGCATTGAGGCTCGGCGTAGTGGTGGTTGTCCTGAAGGGAAAGGTCAGCACGGGTCAACGTTGCCGATAGTGGTGATTCCTGGACTTACATGGTAGTCACCAGCCCCGTGATCATGCCAGCCGGTTACGCTGTTGATCAAACGCGTCGGATCAAGCTGGCGGATACGGTCGGTGAGGTAAAACTCTGGTTGATAGTCCGTGATCTGACCCCAGCCCTCGTTATAGATCACCCAAGTGAAGATGCTGGGGTAGTTCTTATGCTGATTAACCATAACTTCTAGCTGACGTTCGAACTCGGCTTGCTCAGCATCCGTGGGCCGGGCATTCGTGTACACCCTCATCGAAGGCATATCCTGCATAACAAGAAGCCCGAGGACATCGCAAGCATGGTAGAAGAGAGCTGGCTCAACTTTGATCTGTGACATTTATGAGTCAGGAACTTCTTGGTGAATAACACGATCTCGCCTTACATGCTTCCGGACCAGGTTCATGCCCAGTCGCTTGATGACCTGGAGGTCATAGATCATTGCTTCGTAGGTCGGTGGGGTGTAGATGCCATCTGGCCAGTAGCCCTGGTCGAGCGGGCCGAAGAGGAAGACAAACTTGCCGTTCAGCAACGGTCTCTTGACTCCATTCACTACCCCGGTAGAGATGGTACGGAAGCCCGTGTAACTTTCGACCCTGTCCGAACCCATGGTCACAATGATGTTGTACAGGGTCGGTGACTCGGGAGACCACAGCTGGGGCGACGCAACGCTGAAGTTGAAGAGCTGGTCCGAGACATGCCTGTGGATGGCTACAACATCTCCCTTTGAGTTCGCGATTGAGATCTCAATGGGAGTGGAGGAGTTGCCGTGAGAGTAAACGATGCCAGTCACTGAATCTTAGTCAGCAAGGGTATCTCCAAAACTGGAAGTGCTGGTTTGATACCAATCCCATTCATATCAGCACTGAGGTCGAGGCCGGTAACGTAGTTCTTGGGCACTGTCTCAAGCCATACTGTCTGCCAAATGCCAGTGCAAGGGGTGTAGAAAATATGCGACAACCGTTTTGTCTGTTTCCCCTGGGGAATGCTTTGATCATCTGTTGGGTCAAAGACGAAAACGTGCCTTAAAAGGTAGTTAGTGGTTGGCATTGCTAATACTCCTTGGGCTTTGAAAGATTTAAGGTACCTACAGCTGGTTGATCCTGTTTGGAACAACATGGTCCGTGATGTCCAGAGTAAAATGAGAGAAGCCTCCCCGATTGAAACCGACATTGGCCCCGTTGACGTACACAGTAGCTTCGTAGTCGACGGCCTCGAAGTTTAGCAAGACTCGGCGACCCTCTTTCCAACGAGGAGGAATAGTGAAAGTCGTGCCGAACCACATGTGAGTTACTCCCATGGTCATGATGCCAGAAATACCGCTCTCAATGCAGGAGGGAATGCGAACCTCCTTGGTCAGAGGGAGTTGAGGAAGAGCGTTGATGGCATCTGGACCCTGAGCTGATTGATATGTCCAGATTCCGTTGAGGGATTGCCATGTAGTTCTGCGTAACTGAGGGCGTGGGTACTCCGTCCATGGCTGCGATGTTCTGATCTTGGAGGTCCATGGGGTATCCAGTGGCGGGGAGAGTAGTCGATATGGCTCAGTAGCCCACGAGAGGCAAGAGAGCAAGGAATATATAAGGACTAGTTTTAAGGATAGCATCTTGCACAGCCCGCTGAATGCAAACTAATGGAGGCAGTACGTGTAGGACCTCAAGGAGTAGAATCGACGACAAAGCAGTCCCCGATCCTGATATGATGGATATCTAGGGAGGGGGAAAGACCCAAGAAACCAGAAAGTCGAAGGTTATATTGAGATGTTAGCGCTACTTTGTTTGATTAAGATGAAAAGTTTGGTCGTGCTCAAAAATCTGAACTGCGCTCGGCCCTCTGAGCATTTCATCTCAGCTCTCTGTCTTTGAAAGGCCTCAGTTGTATTTAAGTCCCCCAAAACCAAGCAATGACGGCGCTGACCGGCGGTAAACAAGCCGGTACCAGTGTGCCATCAGTGTTTGAGATGTTATCGGGTGGAATCCAGCATAGGAGGGAACCTGCTGAGGGACGTAAGTGCCGCGGCGCCGAGCCATTTTGCGTAAAGCTTTGGAAGCCTACCGCAACTTCCTGGGCTCAAACTGTGAGAAAACATAGTAGAAAGATAGAATCCTTCACCGCATTGTTGCCAAGCTTGGCCTTTGATGGCCACATGGCTGAGTGAACAGGGTGGGGATGAAGTCGTGGTACAGTTCAGTCATTCGGTGCGACCTCGTGGTGTGTGACCTTCGCAACGTGGTGAACGGAGTTGAGATGTTGTGGAAGCCAAGCATCAGCTTCCTTGACTCCTTGGACTCGAAGAATGAATGGTAAATTAGAGAATTAAGACACAAGTGTAGGACAAGTAAGTAATGTTAGAGTACCAAGCATGTGGCTTGCCATTGTTCGGCCAATATATCTAGCCAAACCGTGATACAATGCTACTGGCTATTACGGATACCAGTGAGGTTGATCGCATGGTTTAACACCAACTCACACTCAACTCCTGACCTGAGTTCAATCTTTGCCTTCTAAGTCAATCTAATATTTGTTGGCTGGGTGATCAGGTGATATACCCAGTTACACTGAAAATTTGTTGCTGATGAGAGTCATGCGTTGTGGGGAAGAATGTGAATACTGACAAAATGTTCTGAGTAAGCATCAACAAAGCACAATAAATATGCCAGTGCAACTAAGTCATAACAAGGATAAGTAGATTCAATATTCTCACAATCCTCACATCCTGATGGCTTCGGTTGAGAAGTCCCGTCACCCACGAGACCTCTAATTTTACCGCATGACCCACTTGAGGAAGGTCAACTTGTGTCAATAAATGTGACATTCATGGGCTTTGTTTGGTTTTGTGTCTCAGTCTTTGTGGACTCAGATGTCAGGAAAAAAGCTTTGGTTAATTGTCTAGGAATTGTGTGAGAGGGGCCTCAAGATGCCTGTTTAATCAGGAGACAGAGTAAATTGAAACAATAATCGATATCCAATACATCACAGCATTCTATTTGACTACCAGGAATTGGCAAATTGTTCCTCATAACTTAAGCATGACTCAAAGTATTCTGCTCCATGTGCCCCCACAACATATCTCTAAATTTAAAGATGAAGCACAATCTCCTTTGCTTTCTCCAAGAAAACCTCCACTCCTCCCAGGCTGAGGACCTCTGGCTGACTTTCAAGCCAAGAGCGTGCCTTTTCATCAACCATCTCCCACTCGTCCTGCCGGTCGGCGAGTTTCCCCTGCAGAAAAGCCAGAACTAGAGCCGTAGCAGCCGAAGAGGTTTTCCCGCCAAGCTTCGCAGCCGCATCCTTCTTCTGCCGGCTGTCCAGCCCCAGAACTCCGAGGACTTCGTCGCTCCAGCACCAGAAGCCAGAAAAGTCTTGTTTCTTCACTAAGGTGAACAGAACATCATTGTCAACTCTCGGCGTTACAGTGTCCATCTCTCTTTCAGAAAGCGCGCAGCGGCTCAGGGTCAGTCCGCTTGGAATGCTAGGCAGTTCCCTCCTCTGCGTTGCCTTGGGCGCGCTCTGCTGCGAGAACACAGAAAAACGTCCCAGAGCAGCAGGGGCTGCCATTCCATGGCTAGCCATGAGTTGATTCTGTTGTGAGAACACAGCACCGCAGGCCGGCAAGGGAGCCGGCGGTGGCGGGGGTGGAGGGGAATGTGAGAACAATGATCCTCCGACATGGGATGGAACTGTTCGGCCAAGATTAGCTTGTCGGTTGCGAGCGTCGGGCGAGCGGCAATATGGATACGTACGGTTCATACTGGCATCGGTCGAGCGACCGATCTTACCAAAGGGCCTTGACATGGGAGCGGGCGCAGGAGGGGGCGGTGGCGGCGCTGGCATCCACGACGGCCCCTGCGTTTCAACCTCAGCTATCTCCTCATCCGAATTAGACTCGTCATGAACGGACATGGGGAGATTGAATAGAACAGGTTTAGCGGCTCGTTTGCGGAGTGAAGAACGTGGGTGAGAGCTGCTGCGCTTACGGCAAATGGAACCTCCAGTGCCGCTAAAACTAAAATGAATGTCCAACATGTGGCTGTGGCGCGTGTGGGACGTAGACTCTCCCTCCGAAGAAACATAAGCCACATCCTTAGCTTCGACAGCGATGAAGCTACACCATTTGCCGCCAACTTGGTACGTGACACCAAGCCGCACGGCTTCGCGTTCCACCATATCGTCGAAATGGGCTGGGTATTTCTCCTTCAGCAGTTTGCCGCCGTCCTTGGAGTCTTTGGCATGGTAAATCCAACCGCGTCCATTCTCAAGTTCCTTGACAGCCTTTCGAGCCGCCAGCTGATGGATCGTCCCATCTTTGCCTTCAAGGACGGTGACGGGAACCTCAAGTTCTAGTGGTCCGTGCGAGCAAGTGCCCCGAAGGACAATAGACTTGAGTCGCCTATCGATCGCGCCAGGAGAAAGTAAGAGGTAAACGCTGGTGCGACTGTAAGGGAACAGAGGAGGGATCCTAAACGGGGCCTGGAGAATCTTCAGTTCTGAAACCGCAGGGACATGGGAGAACTTGCTGCCCGCTGGCTGATCAAGGGACGCGTCGGTCATCTTGACATCAGGGTCGACTGACGGGTCGAAGAGAGAGATCGGCTTTTTGGGCGCTTCCTCCTTCTGTTGCTTCTGGGAGGGGTCCTCGACCTCGATAGCGAGAGCGTCCATGACCTTCTCGATAACCTCGAAATCGTCATCTACATCCACATTACTCTGACTTTCCGTGCGATACTTGAGCTCCAAGGTGTAGTCGTTTACATGAGGGGTCAAGGAAGCTTTCAACATCCGAACGACTTTGCTGTTCATGTTTTCGTTGTCTCCAACGGTTTGTGAGAAGCCGTTGCCAGCAGCAGCAACACCCTCGACAAGGGCATGGCTGACCATGGACCCAATTCCAAGGGTGAAGACGCGGATAGCGCCGTTGCTCTCTGACACGTACCGGTTAATCATATCAATAAGTTCCGAATAGTTCCAGATTGCGCCATCTGTTAACAAGAACACCTCGAGATTGATTCCAGGGAGACGTTTCCTGAACGTCTGCTTCAACGGCTGATACATCTCGGTACCCCCAAAGTTCGCTTGGAAGCTGTCCACATAACAAGCTGCCTCGGCCACAGTGGAAGCATCATAGGTGCGTGATCCCTTTTTGAACAGGAACTCATAGTGAGAGCCAAAAGAGCAGATGTTGAACTTCACCCCGACAGGGAGTGACTTGAGGAAGATATGGACAGCAGCCTGAAGTGCCGGGATCATGGTCGCCATGGAACCCGAACGGTCGCAGACAAACACAATCTCGGGCTTCTCAGGCGGCAGGGCAAACTTGGGGACGAGAGTTGCCATGAGGGCTTGGTGATTAGGGATTGTTGGGTGAGTCTCAAGGACAGCCACGGGGTTCCCAGAATTGGTAGCTACGATCTGGAGCACAAAGTCATCGCCCAGTTCGGCCTTTGCAAGTGAAAGGGTCGCTGAAGCCTTCTGCAAGGACATTTCGGCGCCAGAGGCCGCTCCAGCCGAAGTGTTTCCCACTGTGACTGAGATGGGATGAGACGGGGACTGGATGTTCTTGATGTTGGAACCATTTGGCATCTCAACATCAACAACAATGCTGATGCCGGCTTTGGCATTGAAGATATGAGCGTCAAGGACTTGGCCGGGGTAGCTTCCGTAGCGAGGAGCGATGGCAGTTGGAATCGTGAACCGGATGCCGTCCACTTCGGCGTCATGCTTAAGCTCTCCGAGATAAGTTATCTCAACCTTGATCGTAGCCTTGGCCGGGACATTTCCAATGGTAGTCGTGAAGACATCGCTTGCAGACGGCAGCTGTTCCAAAAGACCCGCTGTTTTGCCGCGCTCGACAGCAGCCGTATAAGTGGCCCTGGCCTCAGAGTGCTCTTTCACAACACCACGAATGACATGGTCATCGTTTATGGTGCAAGCAAAGCCAACAACCGAGACCCCCTCATACAGCGGGAATGTGTATCGTAGCTCAGGAATGGTCTGGTCTTTGGGGTTTGCAAAAGTTTGCGTAAGAGTCGTCCGACTGGTATAGGATACGATCTTGGTGTAAGCCGAGAGGGAAAGCTGGGGCAAGTACTCTCGAGTAGGAGTATGCCAGGGATCGGGGGCTGGCAAGACATAGTACAGGCCACAGACGTGACCGTGTTTCGTGATTTTTGTCATGGTGAAACAGGAGGATGCCTAGGCAGGACCCCAAAATGCTGGTTGAGAGGATGGCGAGAGCTCTAGAGGAGGGGCTGGTACCGATGACGACGGGATGGCCACTTTCAAGCTTTAACTTGTGGGAGATGGCCGAGTACGGAGCCAACCATTAATCCACAAGGGCTCCTGGTGGTATATATACATGATGGACGTGGCACAGAGTGATATGCGTGGCATCGCGTTCTTTTAGATCGGAGTCGCGTTGACTCTGTCAGCCGTTGCGTTCTCTTTGAGGGAAATGCTCAGATGTGCAAGACCACGAGATCACCCAGCCAATCGTGGCTGTCCTGCTTCCTCCAAGGCTGACTCCATCTGCTAGTTCCAGCCAATCAGATGTCATGGAACCTGGTGGGCCCACTTCATGGTGTGGCTGAGGGCGACAAAACGCACACTTGGGCAAATTCTCCAGCATAGACAGTAAGACGGGCGTCTTCAACTCTGGGCTATAGCCGAGTGTTAAGTTCACTGATAGTACCAGCATATGAGTGGAGCTGCTCTTCGCGTAGGTTAGCATCGTACAATTGACATAGCTCTTTGTGCTGAATATGGATGGCAGAGTCCATTTGGCGGGGTTGAAGAAGACTCGAACTCCAATCGATTCTACGGAGTCTGCCAAAGGATTGTTGGAGCTTCAGTGCTCCCCCGTCCCAAAGCTTTGGGACTACTTACCTACGGTAGGTAAGTTTCATCTCAGATTCTAATCATATGCTTCAAGGAGCTCGTTGAGATGTGTCTCTTTTTGTAGGTAGCTTTGCTTGGTTTACTGGGCGTTTGCCCTAACCACCAAATAACACATGACCAGGACCTTATCGCCGGCTCCGTTTCAGACTCCAATCAGACTCCAAGCCCGATCAAGGTCAACCCGACCGCGGATTACAAATACTTGCGACAGTCATCAGATCTTGACCCTTCATCTCCTGAGCCCCTCTCTTACACATGGCGAGTGGAGTCGTCGTGAATTCATCCAACAAGTGGATCATGAATATCTGGGAATAACCATGTTTGGAATTTTCAGCAGTCATCGACGAACGGGTCCTGTCGGTGAAGAGGGAACCGTCAAGTTTGGCTGGGAGCTGAGTCTTTGATGGCGCGACTCCTAAAACTGAATGGATAGATGGAAGTGAAATAAAGGAAGAAGCAATAACGCCATCATAACCCCCCTCCTAGGGAGGAAATTAAGTATATATCACTAGGTGCTGAGCATCGCTACCTATTCTTCCGCTTGCCGGCGACCCCAGAGTTGACCAGCGGTTTATTCATGCGTTATCCGCCCTGCATCGTGACAAGCCCAAACTCTCAAACTCCCTGTCTTCCATCTTCTAGCAGAAAGCCAACTGTTCCAAACCAAACCCAGGACCCAGGGCATTCATTAGATGGGTATTACCAACAACGGTCGAGCCGTAACTAAAGCACCGCATTACTACTAGCGTGCAGTGGGTGCAATTATCCGTCCCAGAGAAATATCGAGACCCAATTAAGGCTTATGTATCCGAACAAGCGCCAGGAAGTAATCCTCAAGCGGGAGAAGGTTGAGGAGAAGATCGTTGTAGTTCCACGCAATTATGCAAGCCGTAGCACCGGCGACGGCGTCCAGGGCGAAGTGGTTTGCCGTAGCAACGATGGCCGACAAAATAACAAATGGGTAAACCATGCCGATCGCGACAATCGCAAGCCGGCGCCAGCCAAAGCGCCCGCGCTTCCGAAGGGGCACCGTCGCGATTGTGAGACCGACGAGAAACGAGTAACCAAAGTGCAGGGACGGCATGGCAGCTGCAAAAGGCGCTGTCAGTCCAGAATTTTTAAGGGCATGGAAAACACACGCGGTAGAAAAACGCACCATATTGGTTGCAGAACTTGTTCGTAGTCCACACACTGCTGTCGCCGTCCTTGCTGTGGACTGTGTCGACAAACCCAAAGCTCTTAGCCTCCTTGGCGTGTGGCCCCTTGTACGAGGGGTCGCTCAGCAGGCGAGGAGGCATGCACGGCCAGAAGGTAAAGACGATGAATGCCAGCAGGTTGCACATGGCCATGGTCCGCCTCCTCCTCTCGTATACGGCCGGGCCGAACTGGGGCGCCAGCTCGCGCCAATTGTCAGGAAGCGTAGCCCGGCAGCCCTGCTCCTCCTGCAGCTTGCGTCGCGGCCGAGCAGTCGTAACATGGTACAGGACAATGAGGAACAGAATGGTTCCCGGAATGTGGATGAAGGAGTAGATGCGATTGGTCCAGCGCATGAGAGTCGGGCTTTGGAGGAACCATTGCTGAACGGCAGGCTCAATGAAGATGCCAAGGCGCTGTTCGGCGTGGATGACCTGCAGGGCATGCTCGCGTGCGGTGTCAACGGTCGAAGCTTTCAGGGTCAGGGCGGTGAAAGCGCGGCCAAGTTGGTACACCTGAAGCAGATGCAGGTTAGCACTTGCGCGTTCATTGATATTGAATCTGCCAACTCTCGCGAAAGTGCTGCAGGAAACAGTTCGCGTACCCAGTAGATCAGAGCCCAGTACCAAACCTCAACCAAGAAGGGAAACCTCTGGAGAAGGCGGCTGAGCAGGCGGTCCTTGAAGACCTCGGTGTTTGGTGACGTGACCTCCTTCTCCCAACCCATGAACTTGAGCTTGCGCTGACGCCACGGCGAGATCGGCTTGAAGATGTCGTCTTCGGCGAGGGTCCTGCCAGAGCTGCTGCTAGACCGGCTCAGGGGCGTCGACAGAGGGACGCGCTCGTCCTCACGAGGATTGCCCGTTTCGACATCGTCGCACTCGCCATCTGAGCTGTACTTGAGGTGCTGCCATGGATACGGCCGGGGCGCACCCGGGGACCGCGGCGCGGACGAGTAGTATTTGTTGCGGTTGATGAGCGTGCCGAAGGCCAGCAAGCTGACCACGACGAGCGGTTCTAAGATGGCGCCGATCGCCATCCTGGGTGTGGAAGGAGAGGAAGGGAGGAAGGAATAAGTAGGGGCAGCGCGGCGGTTGTCGACAGGAGGAATTGGGAGGT
Source organism: Thermochaetoides dissita (assembly GCA_011800035.1). Taxonomy (NCBI): domain Eukaryota; kingdom Fungi; phylum Ascomycota; class Sordariomycetes; order Sordariales; family Chaetomiaceae; genus Thermochaetoides; species Thermochaetoides dissita. Next base: position 270 of record JAAFKN010000509.1, on the reverse strand, counting down.
TCCAGGTTGCCGCGCGTGTGAGACCCGGGTGTCGTGAAAGGGCTTCAACGGGCACCGAGAGGGAGAAAAGAGACCGGAAAGAGGACCCGGAAAAGAGCCACCTCAATGGAACGGATCGCCGAGTTGCTCAGGTCCTGTTTGTGTGTCTGGGCGGGCCCGGGGTATTAGTGGGCGCTTGCTTGTGGGGTCCAGTTGGCCGAAGCCCACGCTAAAGAGGAGGATCCGGTTCAGAACGTTGCCGGTTTGCCTGCGGGCTGGCTTCTTGGCCGG
>JAAFKN010000508.1:0-12476 GCA_011800035.1 Thermochaetoides dissita | reverse complement strand
GGGGACTGGTTCGAAGCCTTTTTTGCTATTGGGTCTATGACTTGGAGCTGAGGGGTTGGAAGGGACCGGCCGTCTCGGGAGAGGAGGGATGGGTTGTTGGGAAGACAAATGACGGGAAATCGCTGAGGCGGTTAACCGGTGAGGGTTGGGTACAGTTTGAGATGAGGTAGAGGCTGTGGCAGCTGTGAAGGTGCTGCGCATTGAGGTCGTACGTGTGAGGATACCTTCACTTGGGGGCTGATGAGGAGGGCTGATGGGCGTAGATGGAAGTTGGGGCGATGGAGAGTCGAGGAGCTTGAGATTAAGATTGTCAGTGCGGTTGTCGGGTTCGTTGTGGTTAGTGTGTTTGAGATAACGTTGCTCATAGATACGAAGGGCAGTAAAGACGATGGTGAAGATGAAGACGAAGCTGCTGTGGTCAGCATAAATACGAGAGAGAAAAGGGGTTAAGAGACACACATAAGGACAACAGCGATAGTGAAGTATGAACGTTCTAAACCACAAAACTTGCGGAGCTCTCCTGGTGACGGTGAGCTAGAACTCGGCCATCTATGCCAAAGTTGTTTGTTATCAGAATGGACCAAAGTCTCGTTCTTCGAGTCCTTCCATGGATCTAAGCCTGAGTCAGCACCAGATACAAAATTCGGGATATTATCAAGACATACCATCATCCTTGGTTAGCCCTTCGCAGTGTTCGGGCAGACCGGACCGCGCAAGCAGTGTGATGATGAGTAGCAACACAGCACACATAAGTACATCGCCGATGAGAAAACATATCAGAAAAATGGGTTTCTTGGACCGGCCGCCGGTGTGCTGGATGCTCAGAGCAAGCGTCGTGTAGCCGAAAACGGCGCAGATCTATATCCCCGTGACGTCAACTCAGTGGTCCAACTCTTATCTCGTGCTACACAGACAACGATCAGGGAAGCAGAGGAGCATACCAGAATAGCAAGAAAGGACATGTGGTGCGTGAGGCCAAATTTCTCCGTGTGAACTTTGATGGTCAAGAAGCCATGCATGGCCGCAGCGGCCAGCGCTCCCACCAGCTGGAAGGAGCGGGCGAGAGCGAGCCATGAAGACAATCTTGAATCCATTGTCGGAGAAGCATGAAGGATTGACTCGCAAGTTGTAAGCAGTCCGACTTCCACTCGGAAGGCGGGGCAAGAAAGCGGATGGTGATTCAACTGAACGATGTTGAGATTCGAGCCATGGCCGAACAAGAGACAAGGAAGAGAACAAGCTGGTGTAAAGACAGGCCCGAGCAATTACTACGTCGAGTTCTACCTCTCTCAGCTGTCTCCCGCAGCCCAAGCAGTACCAAGAGGAGTACGAGGACACAACTGACGAGTGGATGTGCAGCGCGGCGGGGGCTGTGCTCGGCCATCTCGCTCTCTCGGGGGCTGCTTGGGTGAGACGATAGCCGAAGTTCTACATCCACCGGTGACGCTACCACAGCGGCGGTTACTGTATCCGTACACATGTCCATGTTTCTTTTAATGAGATCCCAAATGACAAGGTCAAACAACGGGCTCATGAAACACAGCGGCGGAGGAGTGGGGCAGCGAATCGAGAGAGGGAAAGGGGGTATGGGGCATGTCCTTCCGGGTTCGGAGAGTTGTTCGGCGTGAACTATGAGGCCGGGCAGATATCAGTTTGTGAGGAAGCTCATGATGATCCTTGTCCTCGTTGCCGGTGTTGCAGGAGATAATGTATCCTGTTGCATGCGCGCCGTCGGCGTGATGGAAGGATGGATGGATGGATGGAACAGAGTGAAGCGCTCCCGTGCCGAGTGACAGGACACCTGAATGAGCTGAGGTCGACAATCCTACCAAACAAATCACCAAGCAGCTTCCAAGGTTGCATGTAGCCTTCTGCCCGTCGCGCAGACCGCGCTGCTGACAGAGCAGTGATCCCCAATGAGAGAGCAAATGAGAAGACATCTGCCCCTCTCTGAACCCACCACGCGAGGACGCGTCATCGGAAGCTGCCGGGCCAAATGGGACCGCACACCACGAGCACAGCCTCACTTAGGGCTTGCCAAGTCTCACGGTGGCACTTGCGGCACTGTATGATTGGCTGCTGTTCATCCAAACCAGGAAAGGAGCGGCTTGGCAAACGAGGCTCCAGGGCGGGAGCCAATGTGTCTTGGCAGCTATCATGTCAGCGGACAAACGCTCATGGACCGTTCCCAAGGGCACGTCTGACTGTGACCAGGCACCAGACAGAGGGGTTTCTGTAGCCCATAACCCGTATCTTACACTTGTTCAGCTGCCACAGGCTGTCTCTGACAACTGGTCTCGGTCAAGCAACTCGACCAGCGGCCATTCTCAAACATCTCCATTGGCGCTGCGTCCGTCGTACAGTGCTTTTGTGCAAACATATCGCCGCTCACGATGCCCACATGTCCGCCCTTCTCTCGGGTGCCGTTTACCGCCCGTGCTCATGACCGTGATCGCAATGGCTGCGACGGGGCTGATGAGTTCAACGAGAAGCATACAAGAAAACCACGCAGCTGGTCATCTCTTCTTCTCGCTGCCTTGAGGGTCCTCCAGCTCCTGTACTTCGCGTTTGCCTACTCCGCCCTCTTCGGCTTCCAGAGGTCAGGCTGCTTCCGCCACGATGGTCCCTGGCAGAACTCTCCAGACCAGAGGCATCGCTCTCTGCACTCCATATGCTGGGCACGCATCCAGGTAGGGATATCCTCTCATGGAACCCTGAGCCGCTAATCACGAACAAACTAGCTTACGCACCTCATAGGTCTTCATGGTCCTCACCTACCATGCCGCCGTCCTGATAGTGCCCTGGCTATTTCGTGTTCTGAAGTCATCACGCCGCCCTCTTACCGGACTGGCGACCGTCTTTGGAGATGGATGTTCCATGATTGCTTTGCTTAATGCCATCATCCTCCTGGATGGGTCCCATGAAAGTTATTGCCATGGCATGACCAACTCTATCAGTACGTCGTGTAACTTGAATATTTGAAAGGCTCCGTCTGCTAATGTCTTACTCCAGACTTGCAAGGAGATGACAGAATCGTTGTTGGCTGGGGAAGACATCATGTCCACATGGACAAGCACCGTGTTGTGTGTGCTTCCCTGGACTTAGTTTTTGGTCTCGGCGCTCTCGTTGTGTATGTGAGCCCATTCAGTGTGTCTTAAGAGTAACCTGATGCTAACTCATGATCAAATTAGCTTCGCCTACATCCCATCTGTTCTCATCACAGCTTGGCGTTTAAGGCATAATCAGCCGCGCGGCTCCTCCAAGGTTCATGAGCAGAACGAGGATGTCGAGCAAGGCCTTTCGATGCCTCATCTGGAGACCACGAGTCCTCCTCAGGTTGTCGTAGCTGAGCCCAGACGACCGACAACGCCACAGTCGCCGCCGCCATCCTACCACTCCGCCGTCCTCGAGCTGGATGAAGACTATCCGGACCTGAACAGCCAACTCCCTGGAACAACGGCCCCGAGGCATCGGCCCTCGATAGAAACAGTCTCGTCCCTGGGTGTTGAGCGCTACCTTGTCTCAGACGGATGGCGAGCGCCCGAAAACCCACCGGAGTACTCCAGCAGGCCACCAAGCCTTCATTATGCGGTGCCATGACCCATGTTGTAACCTCTTTGTGTATCTTCTCATTTCGATGACGGATGTAGGATTTTCAGCGAAGCATGCGATGATACCCAGTTATGTAATTCTTAATATGATTTAGGCCCCTCAGCCACGGAGATATGTATTTATTTTGGCACGCTCCGCTGTGACTTGTTTGGCTCTTGAGAGCCGCGATCTCTTGATTAACCCAGGAACTGAGCTGAGCATATGTTCCTAAGACAACCATCTGTCCTGTTCTATGACTGGTCTAATTCTCGCCATCTGAACACGCCACCTCATCCTTACTCTTAGTCAAGGACGTGGCCCCTCGTGTTGTGGTTGCTCGAGCTCTGAACATCCTCCTTTTAACCGCCGCTCAACTGCCCGACGCATTGACCCTCACCTCTCCGTTTCCAAGATACTCCGCCTCTGGCCATCTTAGCTCCCACCCGGTAACCGTCTTCAGGATCTCGACATCACCTGGGTCGTTTTCAAACAAAGGCCGGTCCATTTTCTTCTCCATAACTTTCTTGACTTCGAACCCTTGCTCGCGGGCAAGGTCAAAGAATGCTAGGTCCTTCTTCTGCAACCATGGCCGGTAGCTGCAGAAGACAACAAGAGCCTTAGCATCGCGCGTCCGCTTGAGCGCATGCCGGACGGTTTTGAGCATGTTTCCATGCTCAGTATGGCGGAAGAGGAGGTCGGCCAGAATAAGGAGGTCAAAGCCCTGAGGCTCTTGTGAAGAAGTATCTGATTCCAGATACTTCAACAGCTTAGTCGTGTCCGCCCCCCATATGTAGCCATCAACGACGATATTCGTCGGCTCATCCCCTTCCTCCGCTCCCTGACTCCCTTTCTTAGCCCCCCTCGGTATCAACGCACACTCATCCACATTACGCCACATATTCCTCACCAGATCCACGTCCGGATAGTCCGTCATCACCACCATTTTGGCGCCCAGCGCCGAGGCAATTAGGCTGGGCAGTCCCGCGCCGGCGCCCAGCTCCAGCACCGTGCGCCCGCGCACCTCGTCCGGGTTGCGCTCGAAGTGCTCGGCGACCACGCGCGACGCATTCCACAGGTGGTGCGCTTCCAGTGGCGAGTAGCCGACTAGGTGCAACGTGATGGTGTCGCCGGCGAGGGTGGTGTAGGAGGTCGTGGTGGGGGGAGGGGTCGGCGGGTAGTACCCCTCGGGCTCGACGAAGAGATCGTTGAGTGGGGGATCGGCTTCGATGTCGGACATGTTGAGTAGATTTGACTTGAGATGATTCAGGTTTGGTTATTTGTGACTCAAGGTGTGCAATTGCTTGCTGTTTGGACTCACTTACAAGTCGATTGACGTGAGTCGAAAGTCTGCAAAAAAGGAGTGAGCGAAAAGTCAAGAGTTGGACGAGGGGCAGATTTTAGGGGGTCAGGGTTAGGGTCGTCAGTTGAGGGGCTCGACCTTGTGCAACTCTAGGTGCTGGTCTTTACTCTACGCGATGTCGGAGTTCGGAGACTCCATCCAGATAAATGTTGGGGATATATCCCCCAATGAAGGACTTACATTATTAGACCCTCCTTTGTCAAGGAGGTTGCCCGCCACCGCCAAACCTCTCCCTCGCGATCTCTCTCAGCTGATCCAACACCCTCCTCTCCTTCTCCCTCCATTCCCTCAACTTCTCCTCCTTTTCCAACCTCTTCGCCCTGGCAACTTCTTCCCTCCGCCTCTCCCTCTCAGCCCTTCGCTCCTCCCGTCTACGAACCATCTCCCTCCACTCCTCTTGTCCATCCAACTCTCCTCCCCCCATCAACACGCCCTCATCCACCTCCCCAACGCCAGGAGACCGCTCACGGAACTCCCTCAGCTTCTCGTTCAGCGCACGGCGCTTTTCCAGTTTGCGCTCGCGAGAGCCGGGCTCGGCGCGGTTGGGGAGGAGGATGTCATTGTCCAGGGTCCTGGAGACAACTTCCTTGGTCTGCAAACGCCGGATCTGGCGTGACGCGGAGAGGGCAGCTGACCTTTCGGCGGCTTCGTCAGCGTCGCGGATGAGGAGGTCGGCTGTTGTGGGAATGGAGGGGCCGGGTTGCTCGGAGGAGGGGTCAGAGGGTGGTAGTTTGGTTTGGTAAGAGACTTGTTGGTCGGAGCCTGGGGGGGGTCGTGGACCGTATGATGATAATGATGAAGAGGTTTCTGAGGCTTCACTAGGTGCTGGAGAACCAGTTCTCCTCTGGATTGTGGGAGCCTCATTGGCCCTAGCGTTATCGTCATTGCGCTCTTGATCTGCCTTTGTCCTGCTGGCTTTCTCGTGACGTTTCATGGCTTGCTCAAACACAGCCGGGTCATACCAGCTGTCGGAGAGTTCACCCCGGTTCCAATGGCCAATGAAACTCTTCCAGCGACTGATCAATTCTTTCTCGTCAAGCAAGTCAATATCCAGGTGCTTATACCGGTCCAAGTAGCGAGCAAACAGCGGTCGGTAATTCTCCAAGTCATCTTGTGTGAGCTGACGGGCACCAAACGGGGGACTGATCCTGTCATCAGAACTTCTGTGATGATGGTTTCTGGACTGATGGCAGCGACGGCGCAAGCGGTCATCATCAGCTCTGTGATCATGATGATGATGGCGGTGGGTATGATGACGGCGATGGCGATGAGACGGGCTGCGTGACTTGGAGTGTTCACTCCTTCGAGGTGAACGGGATCTTAGCCGATCATGATCATCTCCATAGCCACTGCGATGCCTTTTCCGTTCTCGTTTCTCTTCCTCCCGGTCCCGGCTTCGTCGCCGCTGCCGACCCTCATCCTTATATGGATGCGAAGACTCTCCCATGCTCCTTTTGTTCAGGCGTGACGATTGGATCGAGATCACATAGAGATCTCGACCAACTTCTTTTCTTTCCTGCGTAAACAGACTGGAACAGGCCCTTACCCCTGAAGCCTTGAGTTCTGTGACTCTGGAAAGTAGATCCAGATCTGGACGGCGATGGTGGAAGCTGTCGACCTTCACTCTGGCTGTTACTCCGAGGCTTTGGCACTCGAGTGTGAGACTGAGATTGAGTTATTCCAAACTGGGATTCAGCTTTAGGAAGAATGATTATGAGTCGAGTTCATTAAATTTAAACCTCACACATTTTCTCAACACTCCTCCAATATGGTTGTGCTCAACTCTTTCCTCTAATGCAACGAGCGTTGATGGCCAAGATATTGTTAGCAACAAGGGTCTGGACACGACGGTTAGCGCGGGCTGGCGACCGTCACGCGACGCGTCTCCTTCTGTTAGTGAAAAACGGTGGCGGACTTGAGTGGCGTGTGCACTGCCGTAAACCGTTGCCCGTAATGCTTCATACTGTAATCCTTGCGTGTATGTAAGTCCAACCGTTTTGTGAAATTTACACCTCCGTTACCTCAACAAGCACACGGCCGTTTCATGAACATACAGAGTTTGTTGCAACCATCAACCGTAAGCCGCGCAAAAGAATTTCACACCTCAAAACGGATTACAACTCTTGCAACATCGTATCCCAACCGCCGTAGACAGACAACTGCAGCAACAAGGTTCAACCAACCTCATCCAAGGTCTCAACTCAGCTGTGATTCACCATAACATAGAAAACCATTTCACAGACATCGTCACCATCAAGGGTAAGACTCATTCTCCACCCAACTAAAACGAACCCTTTTATTTTGGACCATGGGTATCTTGGTATACCATGCCAGCAAGCAGAGACGCTGCCACCCACAATCTCCCACTGCCCTAAACGATGCAAGTACTTGATGAATACAAACACAGAAAAACAACTGATAAGAATGGAGACTAAAAAAATACCGCCACACTGCCAAATCCTCTCCTTGCTGCTGCTGAAAGCACGTAAACTTGACGCGTACTAAAAAGAGCTGGCTCACCAACCCAGGGGTATATAATAGCTTCTATCGAGATGCGTCATCCACCTCTTCAATCAACCATCACCAAAACGTAACATAACTCCAAGACAGCGATATCCTTCCTTGGCACCCACCACCGAGCGGGCAGTAAGAGCCACCAGGGCAAATCTCTTCCCCCAGTAGCGGAACTGCATGTCCGCTGCGTCAGCGCAGCCCGGTGTTAGCATTCCCGTGCACCAAGCACCCTGCACATTCACAGCTATCCCCACACGGACACGACTCGACGCTGCCACCGCACATCAGGCCAGAAATGGGAATATTGACAAAAAAGTAGTCCATCGTCGACAGGGACTGCTCCTCGCGCGGCGAAGCACCCGCTCCTTCTGATGAGGCTGGCGTGAGCGCTGCCTCGGGAAGCAGCGGTGAATGTTGCTGCTGGTGTTGTTGCTGTTGCTGTGGCTGCTGATAGTCCTGTCCAGTTGTTGTGGCAGCGACTTGGCTCTGCGATGCCAATGTAGTGGTCGGATAATCTGACCCTCCCGTCCTCGGACTGCTGCCGTTGCTACCAGCATATGCGTTATTAACGTATTGGTACATCTGCGAGTTGAATGGGTGTGCCAGACACCCCACGCATTGACAGCCGTCTCCGCAGCTGCACTGATGCATCATGCCGTCCACCTGGACAGTAGTTCCACTTGTTGTCTGGAACGAGTTCGAGGTTGTCACATGAGATTCTTGCTGAGGCTGAGGAATGGAGCTACTCGATGGTTGTGATGACATGCTATTTACGGTCTGTGCCACAATCTGCTGCCATGAAAACGGGTCAAGCGGGTGCTGCCATGAACCACAGTCGCTCGGATATGTAAAAACTGTCGGGAAGGGTACAGCTGGTTGGAGTTGAGGGGTGTTGTACAACGATCCATATCCCTGTTGTGGTGTTGCAAGGCTGTCCGGTTCGCCTTTTATCTTGGTTCCTCCGCAACAGCTCCCACCCGCCGGGGAAGGACTGGGTATTGAAGGTTGCAGCTGTGGTGTGCTATAGAGCGATGTGTACCCGGGTGCTGCCGTCACAACAGTATCAGGTTCGGCTCTGAACTTATTACCCCCGCAACAGCCGCCGGGAGCAGGAGTGGTGGAATCAGATTCGATCTTGGGTAACGGATGGTTGGCCACAGGTGGGTGTGCTTGTCCGTCAAGGCTAGACGGCGCATGATTTCCGTTCACAAACTGTGATGGGGGATGAGGATGGGACATTGCTGCGTCGAACCCGCCATTGACACTGGTGATGAACCCTCCATCTTGAGTGATGTTGTGCTGAAGAGGATTTGTCTGAGAGTAATGGAACCCCATGCCATAGGAGACTGACGGCCCATAAGCAGCAGTCGAAGGTTGCGAGTATATGTTGCTAGAACCGGCGGACACCAATCCCATTCCCTGGTTGAGTCCAGGGAATTCGGGCTGAGAAACCGGGATCGCTGAATTAGGGGCAGGAATGCCACTAGGGACACCACTTCCATTCGTCGGGGCCGCTATCAAGTTGATGGAGTTGGGGTCCATCCGTTCAAGATTCACCGGATCAAACGACTGCTTCTTGTTGACTTTGACGCCGGAGCTCGCCTTAGAGACGCGATATGAGGGACGTGTTGGTGACGTCGGGGTCCCGGCGGGAGAACTCTCCTCACTGGCGTTGGTTCCGTTAGAGCTTTTTGATGGACAGGCACATTTCTGTTTCTTAGGGATGGCGACTCGCACTCCTCCACAAGCACAGGGCCGACCTGGAGGGCAGGGACACGTGCTGAGCGGCCGACCCGGCTTCCGCACGGGAATCATGACTCGCTCGTAGAAGTGACTGCATTTTGTGGAACGGTGACCACGAATGCATGGCGCACTAGGTGAATGTTCCGTCAGTAAGGTGGAACGAAGGAGCCAGATGGGACGGTAGGTGCTTCAAGGTACAGAGATAGGCGACACACACAAGCTACTCTATATAACAGGCTAACACAGAAGGAGTTGGAGGAAACATTGTGACCAAGTGGATGATGTGGCGACTAAAGATGGTACGTACCAGGCCATCTTTTGACCGTTTATGATTGGCATCTTGACTGTATGGTGCGCGACAGCGCGCTTAACAAGTGTGGGAGATCTTCAGTGATCGAGATCTGCGCTGGAGGAGGTTGTTGTGGGCAGCGGGCGTTCGGACGGTGACCCGACGCGGCAAACCCGGGATCAGCGATTGAGCAAGTTTCTGCTTCCAGGTGCATGCGGCCCACGCGCAGCCTCCAGTGGTACTCTCTAGTTCTCTGTCGAGAGTTGCAACGTCGAAAAGCTTCTCGAACTCTCTCAGACGGAAGGTTGGGTCGATAGAAGACAAGCCTGTATGCGCGCGATTGAAAAGTTGGTCTTGTAGCAGCTGGTCTCCTGATAAACAAGGGACAAGAATGAACGAGAGCTCTCGGTAATCGAAACTGACTGATAACAGGATGGTCCCACAAGAAAAAAAAAAAATTCTTGTCTAGATGTTGAGGAGCCAGTTGATGAGCCTCCAGAAACTTTAAGCAATGCAAGACGTCACAGGACTGACTGCTGTATGCAAGCTGAGCCGGTCAGTGAGCCGCAGAAGTTGGCCCGGAAGAATGTGTGAAGGGTCACTTGGGTCTAGCTCCGTGGTGTCAAGGTCTCACGGCGCTGAGATGAAGCTCAAGGAAGACAGGCAAAAGCACGTCGCTTCGGTGTGCTACAACCGAGAAAGAAGCCCGAGGGCGGTCAAGCAAGGCGGCCAACCCACAACAGATGATGGAGGGAGATCAGCAAGTCAGGCCATGCCCAGGCCGGCGCCGGCCTAGTACTCTGTAGCACTTTGGAGCGGAAGCGGCGTGGGCGGGGGAAATCGGCGTTGGAAAAGACTAACTTCACAGTGACTGCGGGGCCAAGAAAAGGCGAGAAAAGTAAACGAAGCGGGCCGTCGCCGTCGTAGCGTAGTGTCACAGCCGAGAGAGGATCCCTTTGCTGTCTGCAAACTTCGCGTGGGTATTGTCGGCGCCGCAGCGGCACTGTAAGTCTGTAAGACAGCTGGGCTGGATGTTGGTATGTGCTGTGACAGTTCTGATGCTTCGCTTCCCGTCTGCGTCGTGTACCACGGTAGATTTCCGCCTTTCTTTCTCAGGGTGAGATGAGGCGTTGTGATGAGGCGTTGCTCGAGGGACACGATGAGCAACAAGGAGTCGTGTTGAAGGGCGTCAACACATATGCCGGCAGCAAGGCTGAGGTACCTAGCTCTGCAGATCCTCAAAATTGTAGCCCAGAAAACAAGGATTCCACTCTACCGACGCGGAATGGAGCTCGTTTCGTCCTGCCCAACTGGGCTTTTGTCCAGACGTCAGTTGCTGTCGCGAAGTGTGTGTGCGTGAAGAAGAGGTCAAACTCAAGAGGTACCTCTGTAGTCCAGGGGGCCAGGGTCGCTTTCCCGGTTCAGTCTTCAAGCAGAGGGAGCGAGGGGCAAGTGGGGTTCAGACTCTAGATGGTTGGGCGAAGACTGAGCAAGTTTCCATTGGCTGAAGAGAGATCCACCCGCATCCACACACAACCAGGGCAACGGCGTGTGCGCAGCTGCCTTTCAGAGAGCTTGGGTCCAGGTTGGCTTGAGTCGAGCCCAGGGGTGATTAAAAGCAGATTAATCGACGAAAAGCTGGAAGTTGGGAGATCTCGCGGACGGGTTTATAGAAGATACCGGATTGGCCATTATTCTCAGGGCCCTTGTTTGTGTAAATTGGAACACATAGGTAGAAAGCTAACTACAGACACAGGTCCTGGGGTATGCTTGGGTCAAGTACACATCCGTCCCGAACTACCGGTTTCCTCTAGTGCCCTGTGCCCTTGTAGAGGAGAGGGGCTCTTCTATGTGCAAAGCTATCACAGTCACATGGGATGGATCGTCAGCACGATAATGGGAAACAGAAATCGTCGACTATTGGCAGTCGTGCTTCTTAACTGCCCTCAAAACCCATTTCATTTAGCTACACGTCCATATTATAGCGTCATGGCAACATACTACCGAACCGCTAGCTTAGGGCATGCGCGGGATGGATGGTTCGCGCGTGGCACCATCGGGATGCACTCTCTCCAACATCTGGGCTTGGTGAGGGGCATGTAATGCATATGACAACCGGATGCCCTATCCCGGGCCTAAGATGCAGCTCGGGGGTTTGCAATAAAGACCCGAGACTCCAGAGCGTGAGGCCGCGGAGGCCAAGACCACGACCCTCCTGGCCATGTAATTCTCGAGCAGCCGCAAAATGTCCAAACAGCCCTAGCTTCAGGCGTGTGCACTAGGTACCGCCATCCGAATCCGAATCAGCAAACATATCCATGGCCCGCACTCGCTTCCGGGGAGGTCCAGATTTGCTGGAGGACAGCATCTGAAACCCAGTGATTGACATTGTGTCCGGCTTGCTTGGCGCTTCGTCCGACTCTTTCGGCTCCGGTTCGGGGCCACCAGCCGGGCCCGTGTGGAGACTTTCAACATCCTCTGGCTCGCCGTCGAGGTCCAGGTCGTCGAAAGCGTCGTCAAGCTCTGCCAAGTACTGTAACCGAACCGGGTCGATCTCTTCGCCATCTTCAGGTGCCAATCCCGGTATATCTTCTTCTTCTGTCACTGTTTCGTCAACATCCGGTTTGGTAGAAACCGGAAGGAAGCCCAGTCCAGTACTCGAAGCAGCCTCGACTGTCTTCCACCTCCCAGCTGGTTTCTTCTCTGCCCCAGTGCCCGCATCCGCGGGGCCTTCCTTCTTGGACGGCAATGGGGGGTTCTCAAAACTGCTGACGAAGTGCTCATGCGTCTCGACAGGAAAAACACACCAGCCTTCCCACAGATTTAAGACGAGACTGACGCTGCGCTTCCACTTTTCAGCACGAAGCCTACCCCAGTTCAACTTCTCTGGCATGTTTCCTAGCAATTCGAAAGTTTTGCGCTTCCGCAGCGCCGTCTCGAACAGCTGCCGGTAGCGCCATGCATGCCGAATCCCACTGG
>JAAFKN010000507.1:0-12489 GCA_011800035.1 Thermochaetoides dissita | reverse complement strand
TCGCTGATAACCTCAGCATTCTGAATCGAGCCAGGGGCGATGTGCTGGCGTCTGAGTATTCCTGTTTGCGTTGTTAGTGCCCATGGTCAGGGAAAGCAGCCCAGGCGTCCGAAAATATGCTGACCTCCGAGGGTCTTGTTGACACAAAGACCGGCGAGCAAGGCGGGGAAGAACAGTGCACGCTGGCCCCTGACCATGCTGTTCTGGTTGGGGCAAGTCCTCTTTGGTGCTTACACTGCGCTCGTTTGACAGCTGAAAGGTCTTGATGCTGAATCGTATCTCCTCGCTCAATCATCAGAGACAGAATACGCCCAGGCTGTGTGTGCTTGTCCTGCTTTTCTCTCTCTCTCTCTCGTTTCTGAGAGCCCTCGACTGTCGACTGCTTCTGTCTTTACCGCAGAAACCTCTTTGCCATTGCAGCCAATTGCAGCATTGCGTTCTGAATGCTGGAGGACGATGTTGAAACTTGTCGATCGATAATGAAGGGCAAGCTGAGAGCTGTCCTGGGGAATTGAATGTGAAAAAGAGACAAGGAGATCGCCCGGTCACCGCTACAGATTACACAACATCAACAGACGCAGGCGAGCAGGGGTATCGGGAATTGAATGGGTGACCCGGCAGAGGTCCGAGACAGGACAGCAGCTGAGCAGTGAGAGGGCAAACCAGCGACGGGTTGGAACTCCGAATGCTGGGATGTCTGGCACGGCTGTTTTGGCGTTGCGGCAAGCGGCCCTGGAACTTGGAAGCACCGAGAAATGAAATGAAGATGAGCGCGTCAGAATAATTACCGTACTCGTCTGCCGGAGCTTGGAAGCCATGTATGGAGCTTGGAGCCTGAACACTGTGCCAGCGGGAGAATGCTCCCCTCTAGACTACAGTGCAATTTGGACGCTATGTTGAGCCTAATCAATGAGCGTCCTGTGGGACGATTTCATATTACCGCGTGTCACAGTCCATGTCGGCGGCCGGCCACGAGGGAAGTTGGGGGAACAGGCTGGCACAATGACATCCCAGCCCTGGGCCTTCGGAGGAGATGGGGCCCAGGGGGTTGCACAAGCATCTCGCCAAGCAGCCCATGGTTCCCAAGCAACCCCAAGCCTGGCCCAGTGGCCCCAGCATGAGAGCATGAGAATCTGTTGATTTTGACAGCGGTTCCATCCCTGGCCAAGGACAGCCTTCCCCAAGGGGACGGACGGGACGTGGATGATGCGAGAAACAGGAACGGCCCAAAAGCCCAAACATGCATCTGGGACCGAAGATGTTCTCAGATTCTCAGATTCCAGTTCTCACGATTGAACGAGCACGCCGGTTGCTGGCCAGCCTTTTCATTCTGTTCGCCTGTCAGTCTGACGCCACACATGCCTACTGCCGTGCAGAGCGATAATGTGGCAGGTCTTTTTGTTCCTCTCGAGCTCGAGCGTCGTTTGCTCTTCACTTTCTTTTCCCTAGTCAGTCGTCACATGCAGTTTGTTGCTGGCCGTTTTGTCCAAGACAAGCTTCGAGATAAACTTTATCCCAGCTTGGTTAGACAGAGCCAGGGATTCTGGGGCTGATCAGGGTATGGCGCATGCTTCTTCTCTTTTTCCGGCTGGCTGATGATGCACACCTGGTGTAAAAATCGTAGAGAGGGACAGCTACACCCAGAGATCCATCAGTGCACCCGAACGATTCTTCGAACTCCCGCCCCCAGACTGCCGAGCTTCACCATGGAGCGAAGTCCTCCGCAATCGTCTCTTGCTTGACGACCGATCCCGCGGCCCTAGTTTTTCCAAAGCAAAGATTTGTTGTCTCACTAGAGTTCTAGCCAACACACTGAGCATGCAGACCTGTGATGACACGTGTCGGACCTTCTGGCTGACACTTATCATTCCTTGCGAACCAGACAACGTCAAATAATTCAATTCCACGGGGAAAAAACACACGTGGATTCCGGCAAGACAGCCCGCTACTTAGTGCGTGGCATAGGTAGGTACCAAGTGAACCTAGTAGTATCATGACAGGATTGATGGAACCAAGATTGCGTTGCATGCCAGGATCGCATCTCGCTTGGTCGGCAATTGGTAGACTGGGAAGTCAACATATATCCATCAGTCAATTGTCACAACGCGGCAGTGTACGGTTCAAGTCGTAATGCCGCGATGGCCGTGCCCGATCAATAGCGTCAGCATCACTCAGAGAAAGCCTTGTTTCGCTGCGGCCAACAAGCCGTGATGCGCATGCTTGATAGGCGAAAGCTGAGTGGCTCAACGATCTCGTTGCCATCCATTCCGTACTCACGAAAGCCGTCATGAGTTACGGATTATTGCCTACCTAGGTGGCAATGGCAACATGGGCAGAATACGCAGTCTGTCTTACTTGTCGTGGGAAAGACTTCTGGCGCGCGCTTGTCCTGGTCCTACGGATTAGTCGATTCAACTCGCGGGTTTCTGCAACCTGCAACGTGCCAATGAGAGGTCAATTTGTCTCGGAAATCTGCTGATGAGGCCGGATCCGCGGTAGCATTCAAGGTCATTGACCGCAAAACAGCCCTCCGGCAGCCAATGGGGCACCATGGCAAGCGAGAAAAAATGTTGCAAAAGACCTCGATTTGGGCCTTCGGGTCGATCAAAATCTCCTCGACCAAGCCAGCAGCGCCAGAAGAGGTGTTCAGGCTACCAGTACTGTTGATCACTAGAGCGCCAGAGGTGCGCAGAAAGAAAGACTAGACGACCCGCGCGTTCTGCCACCTGCCTGTTTTTCAGTTTCGATCAGAAAAGGAGAGTGTCATGCGCGTCATTTAGGGTAGACAAGCCAAAACGGCCTTCCTATTTGAGACAGCAAACGTGAAGATGCGCGATGCGCCGAATCGCTCGTACCTATGACAGATAGATAACGAGAAACCAGCCCAGCCTTCTTTGAAACTCTGGGAGCTCGGAGAGCATCGACACAGCAGCAGCTTGACTTCATCGGCTAGAACAACCGAGGTACCGTACCACGACCGTTTGGAGAGGGCCCAACCTTGCAAAGAAGAGACCATAATGTTCGTGGAAGGCAATCAACAAAACCGTTAAGTACTTACCTATGAACGGACTGGCGCTGGCAGAATCGCACGCGCTACGTAACAGAGCCCCGCAAAGTTTGGTTGGGAGCACCGGTAAAATGGGGGACATGGAATTTAGCCAGAGTGACCCCGCCCTTTGGATGGCAAAATATATTGTCTCTGCCGTGTCCGACGCATCCTCATGCCTCTTCCGGCCATGTCTTTCCCCAGAGCTTCCGTCGGGACGCGGGCATCTGGGGTTCGCTGACGCTTCGATGCTGTCAGCAATTGGCACATCTTGTGTATGAGGGCCGCATCCATGTGCACCTTGTGCTCACGCCGTAACGAAAAAGCAGTGGATGTGCTCCAGCTGAGCTTCTTGTGCAAGCATCTTTGCCAAACGTCATTGGAGCGCTTTATAAACGGCCGCATCGCTTCGACAGCCCGCCTTGTTCGACAGTCTGCATATATATCGTATATCAAGGAGAGGCAGATGAGCAGGATCGCCGAATACCGCGATGCGAGGGCCCTGAAAACATCAGTAACACCAATATCTTTTCAGCGGAGTGTGCGCCCTCCCGGTTTCACCACCGTGAAAGCCTGCATTCCCGGCATTTAGGGACCCAGGGAGACGGGCCATGGCAGAGAAATCTCGAGTGAAATCTTCCCGCAAGGATCCAGCCGACCGGTCAGCGAGAGCGAGAGATCCTGGTTGAACGGAGACACGGGCAACTCCTGCAAGAGTAATAATCCGTAGGCGGGCGTATCGGAGAGGAAAAAAAAACACAGCGAAAAACTCGTGAAAGCACCGACCAGCGACGGATGCTGTTCCCTACCCTGTTCAATCCGGGGTCGACGCCCATGCTCCATGGACCATGATGCCAAGAAGCCCTCACCTCAGCAAATGTGGGGCCCCCAGAGAGAAAGGCTTCAGGAGGGGCATGTCTTCCCAAGCAGCATACGTAGCAGTATTCCCCTTGATAGGTGGGCAGAAGGCAGGCTGGCCGTGTCGCCGTGAGGTACGAGCACAGTTCGATGATCGGGCCAGAATCGGACGAACGATGTCGTCCTGATCGAACGTCCAACCTTAATCTGACAGCATCTCTCTCACACGCAACCCGTACCCATAGAGGTAGTGTAGGTAGAGGTACAAGTAGTCTGGACCAGTGGACTCTGAGCGTCATCCCAGCTCATGGTCCAAGAAGCAAACCAGCTTGCCGGGAGCCTCCTCGGGCCCCTCCCGACACGATTGCGTGGACAGCCGCGGCCCCGTACAGATTGCATGCTAGGTGATCCGTAGACACCAGACAGTACCTATGCGCTTTTAGCTGTAATCCGCAGCCGCTCCCAAGTTCGACAAAACCACGTGTGGCCTGCGAGCAGCATCCACGGACGCGGTGCCAGGCCCCAAAACGCTGGCGCCCATGCGTAATGTGATCCATATACCGGTATGAAAGACATGGGACTGGACTGGGTATGATGAGGATGGCGCTCCCGAGTCTCTGTGCAGTGGATAACGTGCGTCTCATGCACATCACGATCAAAGCTGCTGGTTGGTGGAGGGTTTGGTTTGTGATTCGAACCTACTGTGTACCCTTTGGAATTTTTGCGAGCCGTGTCGCGTCCCGTGGCCGTCTTCATTAATCTTCCTTTATCCGTCCCTCCCAGGTCCCGGCGCTGTCATATGCAGACGTTTGGCTGTTTTTGTGGGCAGCTTGCATAGCAAGGGTGCTGTTGAAGTGATAAGTGATACCGAGTGCTGGCAGCCTGGGGCATCCTACGAACAACGCGAGAGCGTGGTGGTAATACTACGCAATGCTTGCTCACATTTCGCTGGCCATACGGTAAGATTCATCTCTGAGGTTGGAACCCTAGACAGCCTGCTTGTGTGGGCAAACGCAGGTGGATGGAGCCTTGCGGGACCAGCGACCCACGGGTCTTGTGTCTTGGCTTCGCCCTAGTGGCCGTTACAGGCAGGTGAGCTGTTCCCTATGATTTACCCCGTCCGCCAACGTGCCAGACCAACGAACGCTGAACATCGAGACCAGAAACGGGAAACGGGACGAATCTTGGGTGTCCCCTTCTTCAGGAAGGCCCAAATTTTCCGATTGCATTCCCATTCTCTTCCCATCCCCATTCCTATTCCTATTCCTATTCCCATTCCCATTCCCATTCCCATTCCCATTCCCATTCCCATTCCCATTCCAATTCCAATTCCTCTGGCAGTGCAATGTGCAATGCCTCAGTCTACTCCTTCATGCTGTCATGCGGTCCCTGAATGCCGAGATCTTGTCAGGTATGTGTGTGATTTCTTAGCTTGCGTCCATTATTGTCCTCCCAGGTTTTCAATGGCATGCATTATCCGGCGTTTGCACTCTTGATCGTGCCCCTGGCGGAATGGATGGACGATTCGGGGGCCCGCGGCGTAAGGGCAGACAGATCGCGGTGAGCATCCTTTCCATGACTGGCTGTGCCTGAGTCCGCATACGCACAATTACGTTCCCGTACCTGAGGTGGCTTGAGCCTTGATGTCGCTGCTGTTCGTCACTTGTCACGAACAGGCCCGCTCCCAAGCTCATCACCCATAGGATCATCAGGCTATCCACTACCTACTTCCACCACATACCTGCCCAGCCTGGCTGGGTAAACTACCAACCAACCTACCTACTCAGTGCGCCTCACGGCTAGGTGTGCTAGATGTAGGTGATACTTGGTAGTATAAGCCATCCATGATGAAGTGGATTGGCCCGGACAGCTGGAGTCTAGAAGGCGCTCAGCTCAGGTCAGTACTTGCCTGGTGCCTGCAGTGCATCCGCCGATCTTGCCTGCTCGTGGAAGGAATTCATCTCCAGCTCCAGGATTGCACCTACCTAGGTACCTATCTTACATATCTTCAGGTTCCATCAGGACCCGTCCTCCACGTTTCAGGTTCCAGGTCCCAGAGGTCAGAGCTCTTGGCTCACAACCTGAGGTTCTGCCGTTCTGTCTGCAGCCGTGCATTCCATGGAACTCGGGCGCCGCAACATATGGAGGATTGGACCAGGTGGACGTGGTTTGTCTTGACCAAGACGGGAGTTCCGTTTTGGCTGCCGCTCCATTAGTTCTCTGCTCCCCGTAAACCGTCCGTACAGATTACGGACTGCCTTTCATACACCGAGCCTGTGCTCCGTTCATCCCATCCACATGATTTCCATCTCCATCACCTTCCCTACCGCCGGTTCTTAACTGGTACTGAACGTCCCGGGGACTCTCTGAACGGACGTTGGGTGTATGCTGAACCACCTGCCTACCTTGGGCTTCATACTTGTGCCTTAGGGTCCTGGCTGGCTTCTTTGTACGTTTGCGGCATTCTCGGCGACCGCTGCTGTCGCACTGGCGTTTCCGTCTCCATCTTCATCTGTATCTCTCTGTCTCTTTTCCTCTTTACACACTCTCATGCGGCCGCCAGCACGGGGGCTACGCGCAGCGTAACCTATCTCTTACAGATCCCCGGCTTGCCTGTTTTACTCGTCGGCTTCGAAATCTAATTGTTTCTTGAGCAGCGGTGGTCTGGGTAGCGTACTGGCCATCGAGCTGATGGCATGATTGGAGGTCGCGTGCGAACGGTCGAGACATCAACATCATTGCCAGTTCCAGCTCCAGCAGCCGCTTCACAATCCGATACAGCACCGCTGGCCATAACCCCCATCACTCATGGCTCCAGCAATCCAATTGGTTCAGCTTCGATTGCGTCGACACTAACATGCTCTTCACCTAGCTCATGACGTCTCACTTCGACTTCGTGCGTGCTTAGGACGCGAGAGCCTATCAACTGCACTCGACTCGATCAACTCGCTGCGCGGCGCAGCCGCCTCTGTCTAGGCTGCTGCCACCATGCCATTGCCCGCCCGCGGGCTCGCTATTGCTTGCTTTGCTCTCCAGCTGCTCTCGGCCCTGCAACCCGTCACGGCCAGTGCTGATGCTGGCGCTGGAGCCGACGGTGGCGCCGATAATCCCCCTTCAAAATCGCCAGAGCCCCTCTGGATCCAGCCATCGGGAGAGTGGTGCGTCCTTAGTCCCCTCGATTGCTTATTCATGGACTTGAATCCGTTTTATGGCCTTGTTGCTGACCCCCCCTTCAGGTATGGCATCGACGGAGACTGGTCTAACTTTGCCTTCTTCATTGGTTCCCCCGCTCAGGCAGTATATCTCACTCCTGCAACGGCCCTCTCGGAGATATGGGTTGTGTCTACCGGCGGCTGTGTTCCCGGTGAGTCGATGCCGCCTCCAGTGGATCGATAATAGACAACAGGTCTTACTAACATGGCACCTAGTTCAACTATGCATTGACGCACGTGGCGGCGTCTTTGACATCTCCCAATCAGACACATGGCGTTCACTCGGGACCTGGCTTCTGGGCATGAACTATACTGGCATGGGAGGGAACGGGGACTATGGATTGGAAACCCTGGCCTTTGTCAACACAGTCGCGAGCTTTACGACAGCCATTGACGATGCTCTCGTGGCGGTTTACAACGATACCAACTACTACCAGGGCTATGTCGGGCTTGGTGTAACCCAGGGCAGGTTTGGCAACAATCTTACCATGCCCTTCATCTCCCAACTGGCTCAGTCATATGGTACCATACCGAGCCATAGCTATGGGTATACGGCCGGCGCCTATTATCGTCCAAGTGAGCTCCCTCATTCCTACCCTCCGCGGGCCCCCAAAGCCTTTCATATCTGAATGGATCCGATTGGTACTAACATGTTGTCGAGATGGCAAAAACCGCGGCACGGTGGCATCCCTGACCTTAGGAGGCTACGACAAGCTCAGATTTGTCCCGCATGATCATAAGTTTGCGCTTGACCCTGTCACCCGGTTGCCTACTGTTCGTCTCCGCGGTATCACAGCACACGTGGACTCCATTGAACATGCCCCTACCAAAAACTGGACTTCCACTTCGCATCCTCTGGTCACCATGGACGACTCTATTATCGCCATCATTGACTCTTCAACCCCGTATCTCTGGCTCCCCACACCAGTGTGCGAACGCTTCGCTGCAGCACTGAACCTGACGTGGAGGGAAGATTTGGGTGTCTATGTGTTTGCGAGCGGCGCTCAGTATACTCACTATCAAAATGACGAGTCTCTGAAGTTTACTTTCACTTTATCCAGTTATCAGAATGCGGATGACTTTGGCCAACCTTTCAGCACGCCTGGTGTGGTCAACATCACTTTACCTTCAGCTGCATTTGCACAGCTTTTGCGCTATCCTTTCAGAAACGTCATTAAATGGGGTGACTCTAGCATCCCATACTTTCCCCTCAAGCGTTCGACCAAAGAAGTAAACAACGAGCAGTACATCATCGGCCGCGTGTTCATGCAAGAGGCATACTTGATTACCAGCTACGATCGATCCACCTTCTCACTCCATCAGGCCCTATTCCCACAAAATGCTTCTAGCAACTACTCACTAGAAGCGATTCCCAGGCCCCCCGACAGCCCATACCCCCCTTATCGGAGCGAACCCACATCGCCGTCTCCGAAAGAAGGTCTAAACACCGCTCAGAAAGCTGGAATTGCTCTTGGAATACTCATTACGCTTGGTCTTTTCTCCTTGTTCCTATACTTCAGGAACCAACACAAGCGATCGTCCAAGGAGAATAAGGATGCCGCAGGAGAAGAAACCGAGCGTACTGAGGCACCTGCTGCTTTGCAGGAGGAGGTCCCGACGAGTCCGGTGAAGCGAATGTTCACCAAGATTGTCAGTAAAAAGAGGTCGCGAAAAACCGTGACAGCCGGGTCTGATGGGAGTAGTGGTCAACCAGTCGAAGTTGGAGCGGATGCACAGCACCAAGTCTATGAAATGCCTGTGCCACCCGAACCAGTGGAGCTGGACAGCAACGATGTTGGAGATGACATCACTGAGCTAGATCTTGACACTACTCAGGGGCTCAGTCAGTATGAAATAACGAGAAGAAAGTTAGAAAGACAGATGCGAGGGCCGGTACCGGCTTACACTCCGCCAGAAAATGGCATGGCCATCAATATCCAAGAAAAGTCGGCCCAGGATATTAGCCCTATTCCTCACTATCGGCCAGCCGAGGAACCATCTCCAGCCTCGTCACCTACTTACGCGAACAGCAGCACACTTCCTTACTCCCTTCCTTCCCCAATGACGCCACATGGCGAGTGGACGAGCCGCATGACCGATCTCCCATCACCTATGACAATAGCTCCGCCAACACGGTTTCCTGGGCCTTCAAGCGAACAAGAAGCCGGCATCGGTCTTTCCCCTGGTCCTTCACCAGTCACACCTCGCACTGTGCACTTCCCGCCTTCCGTGGCCCCGACGTCCATAACTCGCACGAGTTCCAACCCTGCTCCCACAACGCCGACAAGCGGTTCCATGCCGCGACTTGGGCCCCCAGTCCAACGTACACCAATTGATCCTTCTCGTGTTGTTTGTGTAGGACCTTTGCCAGAAAATATCCAGCTTCAGCTGCAGCAACAGCCAGTACCACGACTCCGAATACCCGAGACCCCGCTTGCTAATCTGTCCTCCCCAGGCGTAGGGCCTTCTCAGTTGCTAGGGCATTGTCGCTCCGATACGCAAGGCTCGACGGACACTCTTGGAAGCAATTATACCATGGAGGAAGCTGAACGGCTGAAAGAATTAGAGAGACAGCATGGCTTGATAATGACCCGGTCAACCCAAGTGCAAGAACAGGGCGAGAACAGTTCGCAACAAAGAGAAACCGGCGAGCAGAAAACGAGCGAAGGCCAAATGGATCACAGGTCGGCGTCGAGTAGCACTCGTGAATTGCGCAGTCCGAAAAGCGAAGAACGAATCGAGTCTGGCTCCGAGATCATTCATGTCCCTCAAATGGCCGAGAAGAGGTATAGTTTTGAGGTGGGAGACGACAGTTAATAGTCACTTTTTGCATACTGAAAGACTGTATCCTGTCGTCTTAGTTCATTATTCGATATATTACACCGTATATAGGTAATTTCCGTTCTTGAATATTTGGTGGTAGGCGGTACATATACCACGATCTGATCACGTGTATGGAAATTAGCTGCTTTGCTCTGCGCGGGAACGTCGGGATAAAAATTAGTGGATTGGCGTTTGGACTAGTTCAAGACACTTACCGGAGAAGTTTGGAAACCAAAGAAAGACATATCTCCATTGTGTAAGCCCTCTGAGCAGATAGTGTGTTGAAGGGTTTCAGTTGAAGGCTGTAAAACATAGGAAGGTGGCCGCTGATGGACAGGGAATCGTGGAGTTGGATCTCAAGAGTGCTATTTTGAGAACCAGGCCTTGCATGAAATGAGCCTTGGAGATTGGAACTGCAATAGGGATTGGTGGTGTTTATGTGGATAAAGTCTGGTGTCTGTCACTAGTGCGCAATTAGGGGTTGACGGTGTTTAGTAGGGGCAGCTCAAAATACTTGAATAAACCAGGCACTTCAGGTTTAACTCATGGGAAGGTGCTTTCCTGCCAGGGTATTTCGCACCCTCGGGGCGGGTGACCGATTGAGTTCATTCCATTGCATTTAGCTATCTGTTGATCATAGAAGTAAACCTCCCAGTCCTGTGTCACATCCTGTACAGAAATCTAACATGAGCCGTGCTCCTGTCTCGGGTATCCTCTCACAGCAAAGTTCTCTCCGTTTCGTAGAATCACACATCTATAATAGCTTGTGTCCCGACTTAGACCAGAAGCGGCTGTCAAGGACCCTACCCTTGCTCCATACTCTTTCCTCCCAGCACATCACCAAGTCTCCTCCCAGTACGTAACCATTTCGTGGTTTCCCAGCATCTTGTCACCCTCATCACAATTGGAGACGACGCCACTCATGATCATTGCATCGATCAAAGCAGCCCGCACAGCCTTGGGCATGTTCCCCGCGGAGCCGCATACGCAGATGATGGGCCGCTGGCGCATGAAGTGACCAACAAGATCGGCGTGTTTCCGGATCAGATGCTGCACGTAGTTCTTGTGGGCATCGAGCTGAAGGGTAGGAAGCGTCCCATTGGTGATTATCGTCGTCTTGTTGCTAGCAGCGAGAGACCGAGTGCTAGCCAGGTCCGGCTCGATGTTATCGCGCGAAAAGGCGGGAAGAACACGCAAGTTTGGCTTTACTTCCCATTCCTTTTCGAAATGGAAATCAGCCATGCGGTTCCGGCAGCCGAAGAAAAGAAGGGTATCTCCGGGAGATGGATACGAGTCCCTCTCTTGGATGATGGCACGAATGGGTGCGATGCCAGTACCAGTGGCGATGGCAATCACAGGTCTTTTGGCCGCTTCCTTGTTGGGGACTAGAGAAATGGCACTTCCTGCCTTGAGCAATACACGCAGCCTGGTATTCGTGGGGAGATGTTTGAGATAGCGTGAGCAAAGGCCTTGGCGGGGCTTGCGGATGATTGTCTTGTATTCAACCAAGGCAACAAGAAGTTCCAGTCGAATCCTGTTGGGCTCGCTGGCCGTCTCAAACGAGGTACCGCCATTGCAAACGCTAAACTCACGGCCTCGGATGAGTGGGAAAAGATCAAGGACTGCTCCCCAGGGTATCCTGACACTCCTGAAATCGCCCAGGAGTTCCAGAATGGTACGGCGGGGCCGGCACGTGTAATCGTAGAACTCTTGCTCGTTCCCAGGAAGCGTCAATTCTCGAAGCCGTTCTTTTTCTCTCTCGTTACTGGCATAAAAACTCAATTCTCTGATAAAATTCCGCTTTGGAATGGCTGTGATGTCGAGGTTATGTAGCAGAAGATCTCGCAGCGTGGGGCATTCCTTCGAGACGAGATTTCTCGGCCGGTATGGTATTCTCAGTGGTCTGTCGGCAACGTCTTGCCAGTCCATTAGACGTATCAACTCATCGACATCGTCAGGATAGTTCTTGGGGAATATGGTAACGGTTAAATTGCCGACAGCACGACTCACTTGGTCCCAGAGCTTGTGAGGAAGATCGACGTCCAGGACCAGGTGCCTAACATCCTGCCAGTGATCTGTTGGTGTCACTCGCTCATTACGTATCAAAACGCCCTCATATGAGTCGGGGATAGGGAGCATGACCGATGGCGGTAACCTGGGTTTTTTGGCCGGCTGCTGCATCAGCAAATACTTCTCTGGATGATCCTTGAGAACGTTATCGTGGTCCAAAACATCGACGCTCTGTTTCTGGGTCCTCTCCCATACGTCGTCCTGGCGGGCGATATGCGCGGGGAACGTGGCGGACTTGCGCTCCCAGTCCTGCATAACTTGCTCCTCAAGCGGTGTGGCCCTGTCGACATGAGAGCGAGCGGCGCTTTTGGTTCGTGTAGCCAGCCAGCGCCGGTCATCGTCGGTCAGCGGCCCATCGCCCGCGGCGATGTTATTGGGGGTGTTGGCATCCATGTCTGAAAGTAGCCGGATGGGGTATTTGGAGGGAAGTTGGGTGTCGTCAGGTATGGGAGCGACCGACTCTGGAAGTGGGTAGTTGGT